>JAPWTK010001382.1:32500-52727 GCA_029963805.1 Aromia moschata
TAGTGCGTGTGAAAAAAGTGTGTTACTCTAATATTTTTTTATTTTTCTATGCAGAAATGGAGACGCGGTCTCGCACACGATCCGTGGCAGAGCTGACTACTTTGGAAGCCCGCAAAAACTTTGGAATAACTTAATCTGCAAATTCATGTATAACTTCATTGTACGAGTATGTTTTATACATTTTGAATTTTTATACTTATAACAATAAATGATTTCACTTGGTATATTTGGATTTTCTTTTTCTACCGTTGATGCTACGTATATATATTATAAGGTAAGTATATATGATAAGGTAAGCTAAAAAAATTTCTATGATTTTATTGCAAGTTTTCTGGCGACAATGGCCGTTTATATATGAAAAATACGTTTTTAAAATTACTAACTTTAGAACGTCAAAAAAAATCACTTATTCTAATCCAATCGCAAAATGACCTTTACAGCCTTAAAGTACAATCCTTAAGTTTTAAAAAGACCACTTATAAAATTTCTTTATCTTCATTTTTCGTACCGTGACAGCAATTTGAAAAAAAAAGATTTTTTCACAAGGTCTTGTATTTCGTTAAATATTTTTAAAACCTTTAGATTTGAGATAAAATAGAGTACATATTTGTCTTTTTGAGATTCTGGCGATGAATTTAAAAAAAAAAACGTCCCTCTACTATGATTTGGCTCCAAGTTACAAGCGATTGAAAATCGCTCGGGTCTCCCAGACCCAGTGTACCCCCCAACGGTACAAACCATATAGTGTACCCCGTGAGGGTTAAGAACTTTTATTCTTAACAATTTTTCGTAAAAGTGCATCATTTTTCAATAAAAAATTCTTGAATTTTACGCAAAAATTTTGCAGTTCAGGCGCCATTTTGAACGAATAAGGGAAAAAATAGATCTTTAAACCACGTATACTTAAAGTTCAAACATTTAGTCCGCCGGTTAGTGAGGTTCCAAGTCCATTGCGGAAAAGAAACCCCTTGACAATTTGATTTAAAAAAAATGAAAAAAAAATCGTGTTTTTTGCCAACTGCTTTCATAATTAATAATTTTTGGAGAATTTCATGGACACCATCGGACATGGCAACTTTAAAAATATGTCCCTGTCATATTTGTCCAAATAGTATTAGTTATGAGGGAAGCGTTGAAGAGCGATGGACCGGAAGTGGCGTTTTCGGCCGAAACAGGTTAAATTAGAAGCAAATGAACGTACATCAGTCGTCAATTGTTTTACTACATTTTGATTGGTAGAAGGACAATTTTAATAAGTAGAAGTGACACGCTTCTTTCAATGGCGTGGTCCAAATGGCGTGGCAACCGAAAAAAATTGTCGATGACGTCATATCTCGAACGACGCAATGACGTTCGCAAATATGGGTCGTATGTCAAAAAGTGTCTTTGTTTAAAACAAAATCGACGTGTCAGAGGATTTTTCGAAAAACTCTCAATTTCAAAAATAATGAAATTATTCGTTATTTTTCGAAAGCACTATATACAGAATAAACTGTGTTACTTACCTTAGACTTGAATTAAATGAGTTATGTGAAAATTTGTAGTCTCATCTGAAACAAAAAAAGAGAAAAACATAAGTATCTTACAAAAGTGCATTAAAAAATACACGGCTGATCCAGAACAAATACAGATCCAGTTAAGTGAGCGAAAAAAGTATTTTAATTATGCTAGTATCACATGAGTAGACGACAAACGGTCGTTCTCCGGAGACAACTATCGAAACTTATCTGATGCTACAAAGAATTTACAAATTGTCTCCAATTTATGATTCGGCCAACCCTAATCAAGACACATTATTGACCGTAGGCGTCACAACACGTAAATACGAGGTGTGGCTATTAAACAAACAAAACTGATGCTGAAGTTTGAACAGAACTGTGTCTGGTGATACTTGCCCCGCCCTGAGATCGCTGGACAAGCCAGTGGGTCGCTCAGTTTGACTGTAGCAGTCGTTTGAATTAGTCTACGCACCAGTGACGCGGCGAAAAAATGTTAAGTGTTCAGATGGAGCAAAGGTTTAATCTCAAGTTTCTTATTAAACTGGGGAAAACTGTTACAGATTGTGCAATGTTAAAATAAGTGTACGGGAATGAATGTTTATCTCGCACACAAGTTTTTTGAATGGTTTAAATGATTTAAAGTGGGACATGAAACGAGCGAAGACAATCCGCGCCCCGGACGGCCCTCAACGTCAAAACGGACGAAAACATTAGTAAATTAATCCGCAAAGATCGTCGTCTAAGCATTCGAGGACTTGCTAAAATAACAGCAATCGACAAAGAATGTGTTCGCCAGATTTTTCATGAATAGTTCAACATGCGCAAAGTTTGCGCAAAAATGGTGCCAAAACTCCTCACTCCCGAGCAAAAGGAATCAAGAATGAACATTTGCGCCGACATCCTAAACAACATTGGCACTGATCCAGGTTTGTTAGACACGGTGCCACTGAAGGGGACCAGATTCGAAAGTGTGGAAGCGGTTAAAGCAAAAGCGACGGAGATTCTGAACCAGCTGACAGAAGCGGATTTCCAGATCTGCTTTCAACAATGGAAAAGTCGTATGGAGCGGTGTAGAGATCACCAAGGGGAGTACAATGAAATGCAAAAGAAAACGTTGCTACTGTAATTGGTAACGAATAAAAAGTGTCATGACAGCAGTTCGGTTATTTAATAGCCGCACCTCGTACAAAACACCACGTACGGCAGTTTCTTTTTCCGGCATCTGCAGGCCGCATTCGCCGCGTCTCAGGCACGGCGGAAACGAGTCCGTTTCGTCCCATAAAATTTGAAGCATCGCCAGTACACGCCCGGTCGTACGTAACAATAAGCGTATCTGCACGAATACAGGCAGAATTAATCGCAACTTCCCGAAAGATGAACCGGCCGTCCAGTCCGAGTATACAGAAATACCTTATAATTCTCCATAACGCAAGCAAATCCGGGCACAATGGCCGGATTACGGCCCAAAAGCGCCGCGTATTACGGAACCAAGTCACGTCTACGAGTCGAATTTGCATTTCTACGAGTAGTAGAGTAGAATTAGTCGATTTGTACCCCTAAACGAAAAGTAACTGACACTTCAGCAAAAAAAATTGCTTTTTGTTGAGGAGGCTGAAAATATTAAATGTCGTTTTTTGACAACAATTTAAAATTATTGCTACATTGTTTAAATAATTCGCAAAGGTGCGAAAATCAGGTTTTTTTGAAATAAAAAAGGGAACCGTAAACTATACAAAAAAATGTTTCAGATAAAAAAATGTAACTAGTAAAAAACCCTACAAAACCCATCAAGAAATTTGCAAATCGGTTAATTTGCTTATCTGCAAAATTGAAAAAACCGTCAAAATGGCCCCTTATTTCAATTGTTTATAACTAATTATAAAATAAGCCTTGTGACTTTAAAAGTATTGGAATATGTAGGTATCGGTGTACTTAAAAAACGCTGATTTCAAATCGATATATTTTTAAGTTTTTGCAAAAAGTTAATTGTTTATTAAAAAGGTGCTTTCGTAAAACAACCCTTATTTTTTTTGTAAACATCATAGAGTAACGACTCAAAATGGATTCTCTTCTTGATGAGTTGGACTATCAAGTACATTGAAAAATTAATTGAATTTCACAAATTTAATTGTTTAAGGGTAATGGTAATGGCAATCGTTAAATAATATTATTATATATAAAACAAGTCGCTTGGACTAATTTGATTAAAGTTGTGAGTATTCCCAAAGTCATTTTTTTCACGAGCTACCCCATATCCAAAAAAAAATTATCATTCTACGATGTATAGTTTCGGAGATAATCCGATTTTTCGTGCGCTGTGATTTTGAAGCGACCGAAAGAAAATCTGCGCGCAGGAGAACCCACTGCTGCCGCTGCCGTGCCGTCATCACTCATGCATCCACGCGCGTTACTAAAATAACGATGCACATTATTATAATGCTGTAAACGAAACCGACTACTACATACAAGAAAAAAAAACTCGGCTCCCAAGTTACTTGGAGCATTCATTTTTTTAAATTCGCAGAAAAATCGTAGCTGTAAAATGATTATAGTCTCCACATTGTACGATAAAAAACGACCGAGTTATTTCATTTGTTTATAACTTCAAAACGGACGTATTTTTCAATGTCAATAAACAATTAAATTTGTGAAATTCGATTAATTTTTCGATGTACTTGATAGTCCAACTCATCAAGAAGAGAATCCATTTTGAATCGTTACTCTATGATGTTTACAAAAAAATGGAGGGCTGTTCTACAAAAGTACCTTTTTAATAAACAATTTACTTTTTGCAAAAACTTAAAACCGATTTGCAAATTTCTTGATGGGTTTTGTAGGGTTTTTTACTAGTTACATTTTTTATCTGAAACATTTTTTGTATAGTTTACGGTTCTCTTTTATTTAAAAAAAAAACCTGATTTTCGCACCTTTGCGAATTATTTAAACAATGTAGCAATAATTTTAAATTGTTGCCAAAAAACGATATTTAATGTTTTCAGCCTCCTCTACAAAAAGCAATTTTTTTTGGTGGTCAGTTACTTTTCGGCTAAATCCTAATTCTACTATACTAGAGTACCAGTGGCGTGCAGCGTCGGGCAAGTCAGGAAAGGGGAATACAATACAAAAAAAAATTGGCATTTACCTATTTCTTTAGTTGTGTGGAAAAGCCATTTGTAACTGTCATAAATTGTACTGTTAACCAGTGTACACTCCATTACACTACTCCAAAAAATGAAGGGGACAAAAAAATCCTACATTTTTTCATAATTTTTGAAAGGCTTAGTGAAAAATGGTAGTATCTATATTTAAAAAAATTTTTTGTTTTGAAGCTTCAGCTTCTAGTTTTGAGATCTTTTCAAATTTAACAAGTAACGCAAAGTTGTAAAAAAAATGTTTTTTTCATTTTGATGAAGGTTACACAGTGTACAGAAATAATACACTTATACATTTAATTCTTTTTGCAAAACTTTGATCGATCGGTCCGAGAAAGGGTTCGATTAATCGATTTAAAATTTTTATTATTGGGGGTACATTAAGCTATAAAAAAAAAAACTGGAAATATTTTGATGGATTTATGGGATTTGTTCCCTGAGTAATTTTCACACTGTGTAACCCTAAAGTTGTACTATCAGCATTACACCCGATCGACGCCTCTGAACAGCGTGGCGTGAATTCCACCCCCACCCTTGTGGGGGTGGAATTATCCCTAAAAAGGTACGAGCGGATTTTCGCTAACCCCGTGAAAATTTACACCTGATTAATGAATCCAGAATAAAAAACGTAATCTATCTACGGGAAGTGCAGCGTCTGCTTTTTATTAATCAATCTGGCCTTTGTCGTGGGTAAATTATCGTTGCCATGAAGCGAGGTTTTAACGCCAGGTCCATCGCCAGTGGCGTACCGGCAAAAATTTATATTAGGGAGTCGAAAAATCGACCAGCGAACATTGTTGAAAGGAAGTACATCAATCACTGTTTTCCTTAAAGGGTGCCATGATTTTTTAAATTAGTCACCTAATAATTATTATGGTGGGAGAATGGCGTATTTGTACCCAGTTCCGTGTTTTACCCCTAGATGGCGTTCCACAAGGTAGTGTATTACACTTAACATCCACATATCCAAACTCCATATTTACGAACTCACGATATTTCCGAACTTGTACTTTCACACACCAAACTTGTCACTGTCAAATGTCGAATGTCGCTGTCGAATGACCAATGAGCACGGAAAGAACCCTGCGGACCCCAGTGCGCCAGAAGTTCGGTTATCCCGAGGTGACGAAAGTTCGGAAATGTGGAAGTTTGCGGAACGGAAAAGTTCGGATATGTGGATGTTGAGTGTGGTCAGTTGTCACTTTCAATGTTTACCCGTTTATCTTCTGAGTTTTCTAGTGGTATAAAACAATAAAACTAATTATGTTAACGATTAATAATTATTCTAAGCAAATATAGTTAATACATATGGGACAACCCGCGTCAACCAGATCAGAGCTACGACCAAAATTAGATGGCGGTCAAAAAATCCAATATGGTGGCCGAATTTTTGAAAATCAACCGATTTGCACCAAATTTGGTATACGGAGGTATTAGGAATCACTGATCAAGAACTCGAGGTCAGATTCTCCAAACTCAAGATAGCGGACGAAATTTTCGAAAATCAACCGATTTGTACCAAATTTATTATACAGGGGATTTTAGGGTCAACGATTACGAATCCGAAGTTCGATTTTCAAAATCCAAGATGGCGGATCCAATATAGTGAATTGGGTTATTAAGTTTTCGCCATATTGGGTTTTAAACCATCTTGAATTATAAAACCTCTCTCAGATTCGTGATCAGAGACTCCAAAAACCCCCGTATACCAAATTTGGTGCAAATCAATTCATTTTCAAAAACTTTTGACCGCCATATTGGATCCGCCATGTTGGATTTTGTCAACTTACCACACCAGCTTTTTAGGGGCATCCATTAGCTATTATTTGAGCCGAAAAACGACCCGATTGATTACGAATTTTTATTTTACAAGGTATTTTTGCTGGACACTCGATTTTTCTCCGGCTTTCGGCCGCCATATTGGATTTTTCAAAAGCGCACTCGGCATTTGAAAGTAGACGCTCTAAGCTTTAAAATGAGCGGTTGGTCGATTTTTTTTGTTGCTTCTAATTTTGGTCGTAGCTCTGATCCGGTTGACTCGGATTGTCTCATATTTATATTAAAATTAAGTCAACAACTTCAACGAATATTTAAACTATAAACGATAAATATAAACTATAAACGATTAAGTTTAAGTTTAAAAACGATAAAGTTATTTGATGTTTCACAGACTGAAAAAACTTGTAAAACGCGTCGTGTACAAATTAAAAAGTAAAAAACGACAAATAAGGCTCTTGTTGACTTAATGTGCATTTTGACATCCTAAAAGAAATAAAAATGTTTTTTAATACCAGTCAAATACACCTGCTACGTCACATATACACCTTTTATACAATTAGTATTTACTCTTTTATACAATTAGTATGTACATATTCTAATATTATATGTGTAATTTATCTCTAAGTTCTATTCTAATGTAGGTCACAGTGTCGTCCCATCGTAATTACCTTTACTGGGATTATTAATGCATTCATTTCCCGCAGGGAAAGCTTAACGTCCTATCTCGCTAACTAATATGACTGCAAAATATATTGCGAGCTGCAACAATTTCCAAATGAATTTCGCTTTATTATACGTACAGCCTGCGTTAAGCCGGTAATGAGATATAGTGACACATACTGCAGTTACTCGCCGTGTTCTTTTCCATCTCGCTGATCCTTAAGAATACTAGCATAGATAACATGGAATTGAAGGAAGGAACCTTCAAGTAAAAGTGCTGAATGAAGAGGGCTTCTTCACCAGGTACCAGACCAAAAACTGCAGTTCTTACTCTTCCTTTCCATCGTCTCTTCATATGCTTCTCCCTCTTCCTCTTTTCTTCCCTTTTTCTTCCCCTTCTCTTTCATCTTGCTTTTGCTCTTGCCCTTCCCCTTATCTTCTTCCATTAACTTGCAGTTCTTAATCTTCCTTTTCACCTTCTCTTCCCTCTCCCCCTCCCTTTTCCTCCTCTTCCTCTTCCTCTTCCTCTTCCCCTTCCCTTTCATCTTGATTTTGCTCTTGCTCTTCTTCTTCTTTCATTAAACAGGAGATAATTTCCTGTTCGTCGTGCCTATGTTTCTGTGGCTGATGAATTGACGATTGTCACTTTATGCCCATGTTTTTTTAAGTGTTTTCATTTGATTTAATTTGTGTAAGTAATTTATGTAAAAAATATTTTTTGAACCTCATTTTTCTGACCGAGCTGGAGATACATATATTGCGCACAAAGGCAGGCGTCTCCTCAGACCTGTCCGCCATAGCATGTTTCGCGTCACCATGACCAAATTAATGATGTTACCGAGTATCAATCACCAGAGAGAGATTCGGCGAAACGTGGCATTCTAATGCTGGCGATCACCCTGGATTTCGCTTCGCCTCATCCATAAAAGGCGTTTTTTTATTATTCTCCCCTCATTACTCTGGATTTTCGGCCTCGCTGCCCGTACGTTGTGATTTTGCGGGATTTTTAATTTGCCCCGTTCAGCCATTGCCAGTTCTGGACCCGAATAGTCCATTCCAGAGATGGACCTATAACAGAGATGTAACGGAAACACGATAAAACTCTCTTCAAAGATTCTTTGCATCTGTTTTGTCCGAAATAGAAGTATCTAATTGAATTATAACTGTCTTTCTAAGGTGTCATTGTAGACTGTGACCATTTGGATAGAGTCTCGTTCTGATCTGATTTCTTTGTGGTTCTTCCACTGTCTAAGATGACATGTAGGTGTATCAACGTTGTGGTCATGTTATTTTAATAATATTTCGAATATATAATGGAATAGTGGAACAAAGTTAGTTACAAATGATAAATGGTTAATTTATAGTCCCTTGTGGACAAAGTAGAACCAGTGAACTCATTAGAAACATTGTGCCTTTCCAAGTTGTCTTTGTTGAAGATGGCCATTTGGATAGTTCCTCATATCTGATTTCTTTGTGGTTCTTCCACTGTCTAAGACGATAGGTATGTAGGTGTATCAACGTTGTCGTCATGATATAAGATTTAGAATATATAATAGGATAGTGGAAGAAAGTTAGTTACAAATGGTAAATAGTTTGATTATTATCTTAATTTATAGTCCCTTGTAGACAAACTAGAATCAGTGAACTCATCAGAAATATGGTTTCCTTTCCAAGTTTTCTTTGTAGAGTAGTGGAACAAAGTTAGTTACAAATGGTAAATGGTTTGATGAGTATCTTAATTGATAGCCCCTTGGAACCAACTAGACCCAGTGAACTCATCAGAAATATTCTGCCTTTCCAAGTTATCTTTGTAGATGATAGGAACATGTATATTTTCCCATGCTGTCTGGGCAATACATGCTCCAAATTATGGATTATGCTTATTTTTGGATTATAAATGCCTTTGTAGATACCTAAACACAATGGTGACTTTGAGGGCGCTTGTTGAATATATCCAAGGTATGGGGCTTATATAATCTTGGATATCGATATATTTGATCTTCTACCGGCTGCTGTTTCAATATATTAAAACGTAGGGGTATTATCACTTTGCCATTAGCAATAAGTCGGTTATTTCCTCTTTCCTAATTCCGACTTTCGCCAAAGTTGCCAGAGCCGGCTACTTAATCTTCAAAACGATCTCTAACCCGAAATTTAAGGAGCAATTTATTCTCGTCACTTCCTGAAGTTTTAACGACTTCGAGGTAGAAGTCGAGTCAAATTTATAACATTTTTTTTTTAGGTAATGGGTTGTTTTCGTGAAAAGTTATGCTCGTTATTCGGGTTATTGTAATTTAATATTTATCAACTGTTTTGTACCACTTCACATTTTCTTGTCGAATAAATTCTCCAAGTGTATGATTAAACATGTTTGTCAGAAGTGGGGCAACGAATGAAGGGATAGTTTCTGTAGTTCTGAGATGTACAAATAGTTAATTAAATCCAGTTAGTTCACTTTGCGAAAAAAGTTAGTGGCGAATACTTAATAAATTATGACGTGTAAGCACAAACGAGGAAACCAGAACTTAATTAAATTAGTAATTAAACTGTATTAGACCGTACGCAGCAATATTTTACTGTCATATAGGGAAATTGTACATTTAAGTTGCTTTGTACTGACTATAACTATTAATGTACTGTGTAATACGTTAATAAAAAACAATATAAATGCTAAAACGGCGGTTCTTTTAGACTGGAGGAGTTCAGATATCCTTACGTACTACTACGTACAAAAAGTACACGGAAATTGTAAAAAAGTATATAAATTGTTATTTATTCATCAAAATTTAGTCTGTCCCCTTCAAAGTAGGCTCCACCGAGTGCGATACAGCTATGTCAATGTTTAACCCAATTCTCCATACACCGCTCACAGGCCGCCGAAGGTATCGCCTTCAGCTCCTTCAGCGAATTTTGTTTGATGGCCTCTATCGTTTCAAGGCGGCGACACCGTAGTGGCAATTTTAGCTTTGAAAATAAAAAATAAATCAAACGGAGCCATATCCGGTGAATACGGTGGTTGTTCGATCGTATTTTGAGTTTTTGGCCTTCAATCAAGATCCTAGAATTTTCCTTCCACAATTCCGGCCGTTTTCGACGGATACTTTACGACGCAAATGCCTCAAAATGCCGAGATAATACTCCTTATTAGCTGTCAGCATCACCTTCAGTTTCGACCTACTTTGGCGCGGTTTTTTTGGTTTCGGCTCATCATCATAGCGCTATTCCGATGATTGACGATTTGTTTGCATGTCGTACTCGTAGACCCATGTTTCGTCTCCAGTTATTATGCGTTTCTTGAAGTTTGGTTCACCATCGGCTCTGGAAACCATGTCAAGAGCAACCTGCTTCCGATGCTCTTTTTGAGAAACATTCAGCTCTTTCAGAACCAGTTTCGCAGCGACGCGTTTCATGCCCAAAATATCACTCCAAATACCATGAGCTGACATTGTCGATATGTCACACTCTTGAGCCAACTCTCTAACATTCATGTGGCGATTTTCAAGCACTAACGTTTTATTCTGTCGATGTTATCGGCTGTCGATGGCCGACCGGAGCGAGGCAAATCTTCGACGATTTCACGGCCCGCTTTGAACTCCTTATGCCACTCGTAAGGCTGTGTTTTGGACATCCACGAATCACCAAAGGCCTTGTTTAACATTTTCAATGAACCGGCACAAAATTTTAAACAAACGCGTCGTTCCACTATTTTTTCCAGTGTACAATTCGCCGAGCACACTTGAGGTCGTCTATTACTAACAGCTGCTGTAAACACACTGAGTGACAGGTCGAGCTCTAAACAGGCTTGGTAATTAAGGAAGGGACTACCAACCTGAACAAAAAAAAAACATTTTACCAATTCATTTTAAGCGGTTCATTTAAATCCAAATTTCCAGGTAGTTTTTGTATGTAAATGTATGTCTGTCAGCCTTTTGAGATTTAGTTTAATCTCACAAACTGATTGATGCTACGATGTGTACTGGATTAAGCAGCGGTTCTTGTTGCTGCGATAAATTTTATTCTATGTAAAATCAGTGGGAGGTGTCATTACTTTAAAACCGCTCGAATTTCCAGACTTTCCAATGCGATCAGCAGGTCCTTTGAAATAAAATACGCTTGTAGTCGTTTTTTTTTTTGCAAACAAATAAACCGTTGAATGTCTGTCTCTAATGAAATCGAAATGTCCCGCTAGTCGTTAATTCGGGTATCCAACAAGGGCGGCGAGAATGTCAAACAGATTTTAAATTAACGCCCATTCCATCTTGTTTGCCTGCTGGTGGCAGGATGAAAAAAAACCGCCAGGATATAATCATGCTCCGTTTTTGAATGGATATTTAATTTTTAAAGTTCTTTTACTCGTATTAAAGGTAAATCTTCACAGTATACGAGGTGTGTAAATTAAGTAAATTCGAATAGAATTACAATACAGTATTGTCTCCTTCAAAATGACGTCTCTTGAGGTGATTTTTCAATCTCGGGAAGAGATGTCACAAGGACTGAAGCCGGGTGAATAAGGAGGTTGAGGAACCACAAGAATGTTTTTACTGGCAAAAAACTCGTTTACTGAAATGGATGTGTGACAAGGCGCATTGGCGTGATGCAACATCCAGTTGTTCTTGATGTTTGGTCTCACACGCATGACCCTTTTTCGAGTTTTTCAAGAACCTCTCAAGAAAATGCACAATTTGATCTTCCATTTTCAACTTGATGTAAAAACCAAACGACGCGACCAAATCGATAACTTTTTTTTCTTAAATGAAGATCGATCTGTCAGCTGTCAAATGGTGTAGCATTCGAGGCGATCGTGATGACATCAATTACATTTCTCATGTAAAAATATATGTAATAGCATCTATCGCAAAACTACGTCATAACTTGTCCGACAACCTAATATTCACACATCTTACTACACTACACATCTTACTTACACTATGTGTAACACTTATTGTTACACATTATTTTTGCGATTTCCATATCATTCAAAACGACGACATAAAAACGCGATGACGTAGAAGGCAATAATGGAATACGAGGAACCGCTATTTCGACGCGTTATTTCTTTAGTAAACATCGACGTTATCTCGCAAACACTAGGGCGTCGTGAGGGCAAACTTAATAACGAGGATCATTATCGCGCAATATACCACCGCAACCTCGATAAAAGCAACACGCGGAAATGTTGCTTTTCCCGAAAGAACGAAATCAATTTCGTCCCGTCTTTATCTCCGCTAGGCAGTTTAAAAATCGAAGATAAGGCTGAAAACAGTAGAAAGGCTAATGGTTCTAGTCTGGCCCTCAAACCGTAATAAGATTGTATACCTGAAGATGACAAGATTTTAAGTTAGAAAGATGAGCCTAACAATGAGAGAGGGATAGATGGCCGGTGCCTTCTTGAGCAAACGAAGACAGGGAAAACTGATGATGGCCTGGGCCAATTCTGGTGCTATTTAGAGAGATGGATTTGGCCCGTGCCTCCTTCAGCGAACAAAGAGAGGGGAAATTGTGCCTAAACTTGGACAAAAAGCGTCTGACAAGCTAAAATATTGTCTTTTCATTTTTCAATTAATGTTTAATGGTCAATATATTTTTTATCTTAACCATTATACATATGCATAACTCATATAGTTTGCGATCTATTATACGAGGTATGGCTATTAAATAACCGAACTGCCGTCATAACACTTTTTATTCGTTACCAATTACAGTAGCAACTTTTTCGCCTTCAATGTACTCCCCTTGGCGATCTCTACACCGCTCCATACGACTTTTCCATTGTCCGCCTCTGTCAGCTGGTTCAGAACCTTCGTCGCTTTTGCTTTAACCGCTTCCACACTTTCGAACCTTATCATCACAAGTAATCACCGTGTCTAACAAGCCATGATCAATGTCAATGTTGGTAAGAATGTCACTATGGCAAATGTTCATTCTAGATTCCTTTTGCTCGGGAGTGAGGAGTTTTGGCACCATTTTTGCGCGAACTTTGCGCATGTTGAACGATTCATGTAAAATCTGGCGAACACGTTCTTTGTCGATTCCTGTTATTTCAGCAAGCCCTCGGATGCAACAAGCTTAGACGACGATCTTCGCTTCGACGCGTCACATGCGTAGACTAATTCAAACGACTGCCACAGTCAAACCGAGCGACCCACTGGTTTGTCCGGCGAGCCCAGGGTGGGGAAAGTATCACCAGAGACAGTTTGTTCAAACCCGGTCGCGACACGCTCGCAGCGTGCTGGTATCAGCATCAGTTCGGTTATATAATAGCCACCCACACCTCATAAGGTCCCGATTTCTCGTCTCGTCTCAAGTTTCTATGAGTAGTTTACGCTCTTTTATCGCGAAACTTAATTTTTTTATGGTACCAACTAGAAACCTGCTATTGAAACAAACATTAAACATATCTTCATGAAAATATAAAAAATCTATATTCGCTATATTTATCCTGTAAATGACGTCAACCTTTTTTAAATCTTATTTTTATATCGTACACTCGAATTTACTATTTTTGGAACACTTTCGCCCTTTTTTACAGAAAGCGCTACTCAATATCTGGTGAAGGAAATCAGACGGGATGGCCTTAAAATTCGTCTGTGCGCTTCTATTCGCGTTAAATTATTCACTGGGACGATGAAAAACGAACAACCGAAAGTTTCCGTTAGGGCATTTACACGCAGGTTATTTTCGTCTGGATGTTTAATATTTAATTTGTAACTATAAGGAACCAAAGTTTATGTTGAGTTAACCGATTTTGTAAAGTGTACAATACCGGTTTTGTAAACTTCGATACCAATTTGAACTTGAGAAATTTTTTTCTCGAAAACAATGCATTTTTACTATAAATTGTTCTTTTTAGAATAAAAAGTTCTTAGAATCAGATTTTTCAGAATTTTTTGAAGCAATTTTTTAAGCAATTTTTCAAATTTTGCAAAAATTGACTGCAGAATATAAAAAAAATTGCTAAAAAAAATTTGAAGAAATTCTAGTGCATTCATTGAGTGATTTTAAGAACTTTTTATTCTTGACATTTTTTTTGTGTGCATTTTCCAAAAAAAAATTATTGAATTTTTACGCAAAAAATTTTGCAGTTGAACCGCCATTTTGAACGCATAAGGGAAAATCGATCTTTAAACCACGTATACTTAAAGTTCAAACATTTATTCCACCGGTTAGTGAGGTTCCAGGTCCATTGTTGACCGGAAACCCCTTGAAAATTTGATTTAAAAAAATGTGCAAAAAAAAACTGCTTTTTTTCATAATTAATAATTTTTTGGAAAAATTTCATGGACCATCGGAACCATGCCCATCGGAAAGGGCACGTCTTAAACTTCAAAAATATGTCCTTGTCAAATTTTTCTGTCGCAAATAGTATTAGTTATGAGTAGAGTTCGTGCGAGTGCGGAGTGTAACAGGACCGTAGTCAGTTTACAAATGAAAATGTTAATATGTTCACAGAAACTATGTTGCATCATAGTACATTATTAAATATTATTACTTATTACCAAGCGCGAATGTCACAGGGCCGACACTGTGCATGTCCTGCCCTTGACTCGTTGGTCTTCACAGCTCACAGCTGACTTGCATTACGAAAACTGCGCTAGCAATTCTAGTTATTTATGGAACGCTGTAACAGACAGTCGACGGTATTTCATCGCGTTGACGTTTCGTTTTTACGAATTCGCCGTGTGTTTAAATAACTTTATAAATATTAATAATAATTAGTTGAGGGGAGAAGTGAATAAAGTGAGGTACCATGCCAAAGGTGAAAAGAAATAGACGGGAAGTATTTCAAACGTGGTTTGACAGTGATCCCGAGGGTTTTAGGGACATACGTATTCACGGAAATGACCTTTTTTGTACTGTGTGTGAACGTATTATAAATTCTTCATACAACTAAAGTAACAAGACATCTGGAAAAGCCATGCCTAGTCCAGCGCCGACGACTCCCTATTTTTATATGAACTTACAGAAGCCTTTGTTGCAAGCAATATTCCATTAAACAAACTAGAGAACCCCAAGTTACGTACGTTTTTAGAAAAATATATGGACCGAAAAATCCTCATGAAAGTACGTTAAAACTTGAATATGTGGATCTGGTTTACAACAATATAGTGACATCAATACGCGAAGATATTGCAGACAATTTCGTGTATTTTATTATAGACCAAGCTACCGATGCTTGCGGGCGTTCAGAAGCTAATTTTTTAATTGATGCGTTAAAAATTGACACTGATAGTGACAGCTAAACGTCGCCGTTTCATTCCAGAACACTTAGAAAAGCACATAATAATATGTTTTAACCACCACCAACCTGCCATGGGAACCTTGTCTCAACACTAACGTTTGTCGAGTAAGTGTTACCATTGTTATGTGTTATCTTAATTTATAGGTATATGTATTTTATACTTGACTTAACCGTACTATTTGGTAAACATAGTACTATGTTGCTACATAATTTATGTAAACAAATTAATATTTTCATTCGTTAACTGACTACGGTCCTGTTACACCCGCGCTCGCACGAACTCTGGTTATGAGGCGCTGAAGAGCGACGTACCGGGAGTGGCGTTTTCGGCCGAAACGGGTTAACGCGAGCCACGAGCCGACGTTAATCGATAAACGGAGTTCGAAACGTCGCCGTCATCCCACGCCTGCGATTACGCGACGTGGGGACAATAAAAAAAGCGCCGACCGAAAAAACCGGGGCGATCCAACCCCAGATACGGCTCGGTCACCAGGGGCAACTGCTCCGGACCGACGGAAAGCCGCACATACATTTTTTATCCGGGCTAATGCGAGCCGTGACGGCACATCGGCGGCGACGTGACGTGGAGCGACGCCAAAGTGACATTTTGACTGACAGCTAACGCGGGAAACCGCCGGCGTCGGAAGGGTTGAGAAGGGACAGGCGAGGGCAGGGGTAAGCCTCGAGGGGTTACACCTTTTTGAATTTGCTAATATTAAACTTTTTTTGAGATTATTTTTTTTTTATTATTCAATTGAGCAATCAAAATCGATGACGATCTGACAAAAAGACGTAAGCGCCACTTGAGACATTTTACAGGAAGGCGAAAAAAACTGTTTATTTTCAGAAATATTGATGTGGGCGCTCTGTTAACGCATCCTCTATATTTTATTTAGTCACAGAAACCCTATTTTAACAATAAAGTTAAAGAGAAGCTTACAGACTATAATTAAAAACCCAATTTAATGTCACACGTCGTTTTGTGGATTACATGTGGCGCTTAAGTCTAATTTTCCTTTACTTACGTCCTCAACACTGAATCCACTTCTGATCAACATGGCGTTTAAGACGCACTTACGCATGACTAATTCATTTTACTAAAAATAATAATTGTCGCTTACGCGAAAGGAAGATACACACTTATGCGACAATTTATCTGGTTAATCAACTCGGTAATATTTTACTATGTTCATTGAACGTACTTGTAATGATGTGCGAATTTAACTAATTTGATAGAAAACGCGATACATAGTAAAAATACTACTAAAGTTGATTACATGACATGTCATGTAATTCACCTCGTTTTTATAAATATAAAACTAGGTAGGTACTCATCATTAAAAATAAATTAATATTAAATAAAAATATAATTTATTAATAAATGAACAGAACAAGACATAAACTTCTCAGTTATAATAATAAATATATTACGTTGTCATCACTTAAATGGCATTATGGAATATGGAATGGAAGATTTTGTTCACATTCAACAAGGCTAAGGTCGCTACTATATGGAACAAGCGATGTTTTAGCGTTGTTTTGTTGGTTATTTACATATATTTTTTTGGCAACCAGCAACACTAATAGTGATCATTTCTCCAACATTACTAGATATCATAGGAGTGTGTTCTGGCCATACAATTTCGTCATCAAAAACGTTTAGGCAGATTTCTTTCAAATCAGGTTCATTGTCAAGTAACAAAATCCTTTATCCATAGCTTGGTCAATTAAAGTTTCGTACTGAGTTAAATCTTCATTATTATTGTTAATATTTTTATTGCTGTTGTCCGCTAAATATCATATTTTAAATTCGTTTCACCGCGACTAGACATTCTGAAAAGAAAACGTTCTGCGTAAGCGACACATATGACTGAATTTTTAAAATCAATTAAAAACTAATTAATGGCATAGGCACGATTTATAACATTTATTAACTTAATGCGAACTTAAACTACCAAATCATGTATTAGCGTAACAAAAATAATTTTACAAAAATGATAAAAAGCACGTTAAATCATCCATTAAAATTACATAGCCTAGTGGCGCTTAAGCAGCCGAATTTTTAACTTGATTATCTGCTTAAGCACCATTACTTTAAAGGGATTTTCTCAATGTTTTTAATAAAGAAAAACATTTAAATTAGTTACCAAACTCATTAGAAACCACTTATTAAACACGTGAAATATAATGTAATACTAAAATATTATTTTACTCATCTGAAAACCAAGCCAAAAAGTTGGACACCACCCTGACACTTACGTCAACATCTGACCGATAATTTTTTGAGGTTAAGACTAGCGTTTGTCGCATACGCAAATTTGAACGCGAATTACTCCTACAAAACTTTATTTGTCTGTTTACGAGCGTCGCGGTAATCGGTTCCTCAATGCTTTTCTCTATAGCAGAGCTAAAAAATCTCGATTTTGATTTTTGGCGCTTACGTCTTTGTCAGTTCGTCATCGAAATAACTAGGCGACAAAAATTAAAGGATATTAAAAAAATCCAAATTTTGGGTGATTTTCAACAAGGGATAACTCGGATAAAAATGGTCGTACAGAAAATAAAAAAAGGAAATTGTAGCCTCAAGTGTCTAGTTTTCACATCTGGACGTTCCTCTGTAATCATCCAAGAACCAACAAAAAATATTTTCAAATTTTTGCTCGTCTTTAAAATGGTCCGTGGACTTCAAAATTTTTTTCTTCATCATGCGACCATAAAGCGGTTTTGACAATTTAATAAGCTTTAATTTGGCCTCTAACCTTTAAGGACGGGATTTTTACGTTGAAAATGGACTTTTTTTTTTTGATTTTAGTACATAAAATCGAAAGAATCGTCACGTCAAGTGCCCGACAAATTTGGTGGTCTAAACCTCGACCAGTCCCGTCTGGGACGGAAAGTCCCATATTAAAAATTTTATTTGTGGAATTAACAGTGCATTCCTAAGTAATTGGATGCGCTGAATACACGAAAAAGATAATAAAAAATGTCGAAGACATCTCAGACCTTGAACATTGCATTTCAAGGTTAAATCCGTTGCTTTCTGTCCGAAATGATATCTCGCATTTTTTTATGCGTTGAATGCAGAAAAATAGTAACGTTTATTATAGAAAGTCATTTGCAGGAAATATTTCAGTTTTTGCTCTCAGCATAACCCATGATCAACAGCGTGGATGTGGCGAATTTGATCCCTTTGGGGTGCTTGAAATCACTATTTCAAGGTCAAATATGCTTTCTAAAATTGTTTCACTATATTTTCTATATTCAAAACATAATATTATCCCCAAAATCACTCCAAAAATATTATGATACTTGAGTGGTCGAAATATCGACCAGTCCCGTCCTTAAAAGGTTAAAGAGCTCCGTACGATGATTTGCCGCGGAGTTATCGTCGATCAAAGCAAAAAAGTCATTTTCAACTGATTAATCAATTACTCGGGAACTAACGATCATACCAGAAAATGGAGGGAGGGTTTGAAAACTGCAAAACACTATAAGACAATCGGGGCGATTGATAAAAAAAAAATTTTTTAAGCGAAAATTTGCGAATTTAAGGATATTTGGAAAATTTGGTAACTTTGGAATGGTGGATGAACGAAGCATATCGTCGGTAATTTTTTTAACCTCAAAGTACTCCAACAAATCGTCAAAGTTGCAAAGCGCTGCGATTTTTTTTCTTAATGCCCCGAAGGTTTAAATTTATCGTATCGGCGAAAAATCACCGTAACAAGCAATTTTTCGGTTTTTATGCATTTTTCAACTTCAATGTGATTTTTATTTTGGCGACACTCCATATTTTTTTACTCAAAAAACATTGCTCGTTGAAAAAATCAGATTTTTTTTTAAAAATTTGTTTTTTCAAGAATTTTTGACCAAAACGATAAATTTAAACCTTTCGGGCACTAAGAAAAATATATCGCGCGCTTTGCAACTTTGAAGGGTTTTATGGGGACATTTTGAGGTTAAAAAATTACCCACGATATCTTTCGTTCATCCACTATATCTCAAAGTTATACCAAATTTTCCAGATAGTCCATAAATTCGCAAATTTTTTTTTTTTTCAGCCAACATTATCTCTTCAAAAAAAGTTTTTTTATCAATCGCCCCCAATTATGTCTTATAGAGAATGTTTTTGCAATTTCGAAAACCCTACCTCCATTTTCTGTACGATCATTAGTTCCCGAGTATTTGATTGTCAAAGTTGAAAAGGACTTTTTTGCTTTGATCGACGACACCTGCGGCAATCATCGTACGGAGCTCGTTAAGAGGTCAAATTAAAGCTGATCAAATTGTCTAAAAGAGCTTTATCGGTCGCATGATGAAAACAAATTTTTTGAAGTCCATCGACTATCTTGAAAAGGGAAAAATGATCAATAGTGATATTACATACCAATATTAGTGCGTCTGAAGAAATAAATTGCGAATAAATGGCCCCAAAAGAAGAAAGTGCTCTTTCACCAAGACAATGCATCGTCACAAATCAATCGGAACACATAACAAAAATTACACAAATTACACTTCGAATTATTATATATAGCGACTATTTATTGTTCGCAAATCTCAAAAAAATGCTGGCCGGAAAGAGATATGGTTCCAAAAATGGAAGCGGCGATTGCCGAAACTGAAGCGTATTTTGAAGGGTTGGATAAATCGTTCTACTCACAAAAATTAAGGGATAAAAAATCTTAATTTTTCCCCGATTTTTGACGGGCTGTATCTAAATGCAAAATGGTCGTATCGCGAATTTAAAAAAGCGGTTTGGAGCTTCAAGATTCTAGTTTTCGAATCTGTAGGCCAAAATATGCGCGAAAAAAATCTTTACAAACATTTAGCCTTCTTTTTCTTCACTCCATGGGCTCGAAATAATTTTCTCAAAAACAATTTTTTTTTAATTTTTTTTT
>JAPWTK010001383.1:0-52491 GCA_029963805.1 Aromia moschata
TTTTACGGAACATAATATACATATTTTTAGTATGAAGTCCCAGGTCCATATTTACAGAAATGAATTTGATCCTCAAAACTCAAAATGATGACCCAAAAAATTATGATAAAAAACATCGGACTTAAGAAGTATTAATGTAATTTTGTTGAAAACAAAAAGGAGCAGTAAGGAAGTGCTAGTTGTTTTTAAAAAATCTCTTCAACAGGAATAAATGAAACCCAATTTTAAAAATTTAGTTTTTTATCTCCAGGCGTAATCAGAGTTTCCCTCAATTTTTAAACGGACAATGACCGAGCACCAAATCGCACAACTTTGTCACAATTTTCACATTTCTTTTATTTTTCGAGATCCCAATGGTCACCTAATTTGGAACACGCTGCACATGCTTATCATACTTATGTATATAAATTACTATACTCGGGCCGCCTAACAGATATAGTAATCATCAGTGATGACCAGTGCATGCGAAATGTTCGATTGCTTGTTATGAATATTTTGCTAGATTGTTTTACACTATGCTTAAATATGTGTATGTCAGTTGGCACAGTCAGAATAGAACTATTGCTCTGTATATAAAACAAGTAACAGCACATAATGTTCACGTGTTTACTATATATGTTCGTCGGCTCGAGTACTTGCCCAACAAAACAATGACGGTAGATTCATTGTTGCGCTGGTATACTCAAAACGTGTGTTCAGGAATTCGACAAATTTTTCACCAAGTTCCATGCAGTTGTAATTTGGCCGTACAACTCGTTTTTGTATCAAAAAATTAATTTCAAAAAACGCAAACGAGAGTGCGTCACAACAGAAATGTTCACACTGTGGTATTTTAACATTTTTAAACCATTTGATTATTTTCTGGAGGTTATTTTATTAGTTTATAGTAAATACAAAATTTTAAATGATATCTACTCGCAGCTGTATCAAAGTTAATTGTTTGTAAAAAAATGGTAGTAAATATTTAATTAAATATTTAGAAGTAAAAATAAAATTTAATTTAGAGTGTGTTTTGTTTCGAACCAATCAAAATCGTTAATCTAAGAAGGAAAAGTATTATATTAAAAAATAGCTCAACAGAGTTTTTTCGTGTCAAATGTTATAGAAAAAACAGGCAATAATTTGAGGTTAGTGGAGGGATTTGTTGACAGATTGTTGACAAATTTGTTGACGTTGGTTCGCAGCATTAATCCACTTTTTCCCGCTCCTGCTCTCATTCACGTAGGGGAAATGCGCGAAATATAAAAAACGATCTCGCGATTTTTTCGTTCATTATTTTTACAATTCGCACACAACGACAGTAACGAGCAGCTCCTCCGCTCATATTTCACAGTAGATGAAAGGGTCGACCAACAGTTGCGAGTGACGTCCAGCAGATAGCGCTGCCGGCGCTACGCAGATAATCCATAGCCAATTTAACTATCCAACGCTAACAAAATGGTATTTGAAGCAATGGAAAACACTTATTAGAAAACATAATCATGAAGTGGGTACTGGAACCTTCGGCGTAGAAACAAAAAACTTGACCTTTTCCACGAAACACCGAACTACCATACTTTTCTCGAACGCGTTTCGCCAACTGAGTTAAATTATTAACTTAGATGAGATTAAAACTAAGTTTTAATCTTCTCTGAAGATGCCAACTTAGTTGGCGAAACTTCGAGAAAAGTATAGTAGTTCGGTGTTTCGTGGTAGTAGTTCACGTTTTTTTTTTTTAGAAAAAATAATAACAATTGAATTTAAACATAGACAACATAAAGGTACTCTTTGAGAACTGAATACAAATTCGTTAGAAAAATATGGGGTTTTTGAGTATCCTCGATTCTTATTGAATATCTACGATAATTTTAAGCTGACTTTCAAGAATTTGAGTTACTTTCAAAGTGACTAATAATATTTTTCGCGATACAGGATACGTTCACAAAGTACCTATGGTAGAATTACTTCTTGCCAGTTACAAAAAAGTAACTAACTCAAAATCACTAAAGTAGTAGTACTTACATACTAAACATGTTTAAAGCTTTGAAATGTATATTTTTTTTAAGATACTGCCAGCTCTGATGGACGACAGAAAGATAAACAAGTAATTTTATGTAAATATGTACGCATTTTCCGATCCCGAACTATTCGGGCAGCGCTATAAATTTTTTTTCCCCAAAAAAAACAAAACACACCAAAGTATTGTAAGATTATAACTAAAATGTCATCGTTTTTTCTAATAATACGTGGATTTAATATATATGCTATGGTTTTATTATTGTTTGGCGAAGTTTAATCTCAACTAATCAGTGTTGCGAGTGCTGGGCTGTGCCCCGTAATACCTAATAAAGATTATTTTATTAACCCACGTTATCACGCGGAATTTAAATATTAACGCATCATAGACCTCAGAAGAGTACTACGGTGCCTAAAATCCATTTCCTTCTACGTGTAAACCATTACTTATTACAGTTCTCATCGTACAAAAGTTTATCGATTATACAAGGTGAGTTTTTAGTGTATTTTTTTATTAATATTTTCTATAGAATTCGTTATTTCTTATGAGATACAAAATATTTTATTATAATATTTTTGGTTGTTGCATTTTTTTTTAATAATAACTCTCATTTTGGAAATAATTTTTCTATATTTCCCAACGTTATTCAAGCGTAAAACGATCCATTTCTTACAGCGTCACATATATGTCAAATGTCAAGCGCGTCATTGTCGGCAATGTAGAAATAACACTCAGTTTAAAAAGAAACCAATAGATGGCCCACCCTTTACAACCTCCGCTGTATGTAATATGTTGAATAGTGTGATATAATGTCATAAATTTCAATAGACTTCGAAAGTCTACTAGTTACTTTCGTGTATTACAGTTACCAAGTTTAGTTATTGTAGATTGAATAATAAAACGGCCTATATGTATATTTTAACAAATGCGGAAAGGGCACGCAACTTTGAGTGGAAAACTTGGGCCATAACTCGAGCCCGAATTTCTACCGTACATTCCAGGTACGGGTTATATGAAATGATAACAGATTGTTACAAAATTTAAAATAACGCGACAATTGTATTAGTTTTTATTAAAGTTGCAAATTTTGGAGATACATTCTTCGGGTTTTAAAGATTTTTCTTAAAAGTAACACTCAAACTACGAGTTGTTATGAATGTAAACAGTAAACTTAAAATTTAATCAACTACTTTTTGCTTTTTATTACATATAAATTGCTTTTTATTACAAGAATACGTTCATTACTATTATTAAGAGCGAGCTAAATTATGTATGACCAATACACCTGCCATTTTCAGGAATATTTATATATTTGCTTATAATATAATTTGTTGAGTATATCTAGTATATAAGTAGGTATTATATTTTCATTATTGTTTTCATTTTTAGTCATATTGACTTAACAAACTTTAAAATTTGTTGCCAATTTCTACAGTGTAAACGTTATTGTCAGGTAACATCCACCTTGTGTGCAATGAGAGCTTTCCTCAATTAATACAGTGCCTTATAAACACGATGTTACACACTTAATACAAAAAATCAAACTATAAGAGATAAGTATAGAGAAATTTTAATGTCATGTAATGTGAGGAGGTTTTAATGAGAAATATTTCTCTAATAATAAATAGAGTTCTGAATAATTGAAGTTGTCTGAAGTGGTTGTTTCATACGAGACCCCCAGTAGTACATACTAACTCACTTTCGTTATTTTCTTTCCCAAAATTTTAAGTTGATATTTAAGCAAGATACGTCCAATTAAATGTGACATTGTTTTTTTCAAATTAAACAAACGAAATAACTCGAAAACGATAAACTTTTGAGATAATTATTTAGAGATATCTAACAATTTTTTAAAAAATACTGTGTTTCATTTGAAAAATTGATATTTAGTTTCAGTACAACCGGGAAGTGTCAGATAGTTGGTTGATTGAAACCTATTTGTTGTTCCGACCAGAAGTCCTTAAACTTTTTAATGAACGCGACCGGCCAATCACCCTGTATATCATATTTTAGTATTGCCTGTGAAACAACGGTTCTATAAACCAAATTCTCACTAAAAACTCACCCTGTATTACGGCGGTACATCCGGAAACCCGTTATTTCAAACAGTACAAGACTTGTAGCATCCGCGCCTAAGGAAGTTCCGCAAATGCCTTTTTTGTCGTTTCTTTTGTCGTGTATGCCATCGTGACATGTGGGATCGTAATACGATACGAATTTGATCCGGTTTTAGTTATTTTTAGTGTAATTGGGCCGGTCTAGGATACAAATGTGATCTGACAGCGTGACGCAGAACGGAGGCTACTTATTAGCATAGACGGAAAATAAAGTGATGTCGGCGGCTTAGGCGTTGTTTGGTTATAAACTCGGGCATCTCGCGATTATAGTAAAGTACTGTTGGGTGGACGTGCGTGTAAGTGGTTTTAGTGAATTCTAAAGTGTCATCTATTCGTCATAGTTATACTTCGTAATTGTTTATTTCTCAGAGGACACGTTTAATAAACAAGGTAGGACCAATATAGGTAATTGAAAAGGTTGTTTTAGTACCACCGATTTCTTCTGTCATCATAAAGAAATAGAATGGATGATCGGGGACTAAAGGTCATGTGTATGTTTAATCAAAGATCCAAGGTACTCCATTTATTGCTGCCACAAGTACCCATAATAGATGAAATATTTTTTCAATATTTAAAAAAATGTCTTCAACACCATTCATATTCTGTAAGACAAATTGTATTATACGAGGTGTGGCTATTAAATAACCGAACTGATGCTGCTACCAGCGCGCTGAGAGTGTGTCGCAACAAGTTTGAACAGAACTGTGTCTGGTGATACTTTCCTCACCCTGAGCTCGCTGGACAAGCCAGTAGATCGCTCAGTTTGACTGTAACAATCGTTTGAATTAGTTTACGATTCAGTAACACGTCGAAAAAATGTTAATGTTCAGATGGAGCAACTCATTCTCAAATTTCTTGTTAAACTGAACAAAACTACAGAAGCTTATGCAATGTTAAAAGAGGGGTACGGGAATGAATGTTTATCCCGTACACAAGTTTTTGAATGGTTTAAATGGTTTAAGGATGGACGTGAAACGACCGAAGACAATCAAAAATTGTGAGACATTGAAAAAATTGATAAATCAATCCGCGAAAATCGTCGTCTAAGCATCCGAGGGCTTGCGGAAATAATAGGAATCGACAAAGAATATGTTCGCCAGATTTTGCATGAATCGTTCAATATGCGCAAGGTTTGCGCAAAATTGTGCCAAAACTCCTCATTCCCGAGCAAAAAGGAATCAAGAATGGACATTTGCGCTGACATTCTAAATAACATTGACACTGATCAAAGCTTATTTGACACTGTGATTACTTGTGATGACAAGATTCGAAAGTGTGGAAGCGGTTAAAGCAGTGAAGAGTTAGAAGTTAAAGAAGTGACAGAGGTTCTCAACCAGCTGACAGAAGCGGACTTCCAGCACTGCTTTCAACAATGGCAAAGTCGTATGGAGTGGTGTAGAGATCGCCAATGGGAGTACATTGAAGTCGAAAAAGTTGCTACTGTAATTGGTAGCTAATAAAAAGTGTTATGGAAGCAGAACGGTTATTTAATAACCACACCTCGTATATCAAATAAGGCATCATTGCAAAGGAAACAATTCAAGACGTATTTAAAAAAATGGGTTACCTCACCCCAATCCTCCGCAACCCTTGGCAGCTACCCTATTTATACAGGATTCGTATAGGACATTTCCGAAACCGTGACGCCCACTCAAGATTCCACCATTGTAATTTCGACAATTTTAAAGTTACATGGAAAAGCGTCAAAATGTCGGGAAAACTTCAGGAATCGGAGCGGAACCTCTACGGAGTCTGTCGGTAGAACACGAACGGGAGTTTCAACGATTTACTCTTAAGTGGACCGTCAATCCGTTTGGGTCGCTATCTAAAAAGAACTACAATGCGATGAAATGCAAATAATGTGTTTTTGCATTGAAAAAATAATTTTAGATAATGGGAACAATAGCAAAAAAATACTGTTCATATTATTCATTAAGAATATGGCGAATGCGCCAATGCTAATATGGTAACCCAAAAATTAAAGTTTCTGGTCTGTCGCATATTAGATCAACAAATTAAAATAAATCCTGACTTAAATTACATTCGTTGAAGATTTGTAAGAGTATAAAAAAGAAGTTGATGAAGTAGTTTTGCTCTAACTTACTCTCTTACAAAAAGGAAATCCATATGATTTTTAGGCCAGTCAATTATGTCGAAAATACCTCGTTTTTTGCCAAAATCAGTAAACAAAGACATATTCCATAGAATGAATGAACTGCCTCACCCCGTCCGAATATTATAGCTTCATTTTCAAAATGGCGTCCAAAGTTCGCCAAAAAAAAAAATTGAAATTTGCATTTTTTTAAAATCTTCTATATCTTTAAAACGAAAAAAATATTTTTTTCGAAACTTTCAGTGGTCCTTGGCAAGTAGAATAAGTGCGTTTTTGTAAAATTGCAAAATATTTCATAGTTTTTGAAAAAATTGTTTTGAAAAAAAGACATTTTTTTAAAGCTTCAATAAATCATACAGTAATGCAGTTACGTGACCCACGTTATGCTTAAAATTTTCAATAAGCGTTATACTTTCCTGCGCAAATTGTACACGTATTGCAAAATAATTGGAAATATACGAAAAATCCACCGAAATTTTCAAGTCACTTTCGAAACTTCTTTTTTCGAGTCATAAAATGTAGATTTTTTCTTGCCGTTGAAATTTAATCGGAATGGCATTATTACCATTTGAAAACTGACATTTTTTCACGTAGATTTTTCGTATATTTCCAGTTATTTTGCAATACGTGCACAATTTGCACAGGAAAGTAACTCTTATTGAAAATTTTAAGCCCAAGATGGGTCATTAACTGCATTACTGTATGATTTATTAAAACTTGAAAAAAAATGTCTTTTTTTCAAAAAACTATCAAATATTTTGCAATTTTATTCTACTTACCAAGGACCTATATATTCTGAAAGTTTCGTAAAAAAATATTTTTTTACGAAAAAGTAAAAAAACCGTGGTTTTTAGCCGTTTTTTTTTTTTGCAATAACTAATACATGTGTTTATCAATTCACATCGAGCTGGGCTCAAAATCTGTTATAAAAAAATTCTACAACTTTTGTCTAAAAAATTTTTTTCTAAAATGTTTAGTTTTTTTTAATGAAAAAAACTGTTTTTTGCCAACTTTGGACGCTATTTTGAAAATGAAGCCATAAATCTTTCAATTTTAAAGGTGGCCGCCATCTCAAGTCTCCCTATCTGCCCTCCAACGCCGACCCACCACTCCAGGAAGTCGAGGACACCCGAACTTCGCCCTCCCACACTGAAATCTACTGAATCCACTAACCAGCCTCAAGAAACCCAAGAAACTGCACCGGCTCCAGACGCACACCAAGCCGATACTCTTCATCCAGACACCTTGCACGGATGGTGTGGGACCAGTTCCCAGTCGGAAGAATCGGAGAGCCCCAGGATAAGTCTCATAGCGATGTCAGAATTGAGGACCATCGACAAGGACATGTCCAGGCCAACTTTAAGAACAAGAACCGAGGTAAACGGAGAAGCTAGTGGTGGAGTGCCGCTTCCTTTGCAGAGATTGAGCACCACAAGGCTGCCGTCAATTCCAGAAAGAAGTCATAGGATATTGAGTATTCAGGAAGTGCCAGGAGAGCATGAGGAACCTTTACCTCCCTGTAAGTACTTAAATAACATTGCTAGTTTCTTAGATGAGACTTCTGTGTCTGGGTTGATTGAATCTTTATTTTTCCTTCCTCAATGAGAAATTGTTTAAATGGACTTTCAAGTACCAAGTCCATACTTTCTTGGACGCTAAATATGGCTAGACATAAATAGAATCGAAATTCTTTATATGGGTCTTGACAAGCATGCACAATCAATCTTTTTGTGGAAGCATACTTGAGTGTATGAAACTTTTGCGCAAACATTTTGATACAAACACCTTGAGTGTTTGTATGCAAAATGTATGCTTGTACCAAAAGATTGATGCATGCACATGCATGCTTGTCAATCTTGCAGTTGCATCTGTAGCCACCTTGGGACTACACTTTTAAATTATTCAATTAATCAAACTAAAATTTAATTCTACTCGAATTAAAAAAAAATGAAATCATATTATCGATAATTACTGTTTTATTCATGCAAATACTGAAGTAAAATATGGTTTTGATAAAAACTCATTTAAAGTTTTAGAAAACGAATTTTTATTTAAGAATGCTTATATATAATTTGACAGTACTCTTGTTCAATCTGCCATTCCAGCCGCATATTATGTTCCGTACCTACATATATGTATAGGCTGTTGGTAAAGCAGTGAGTCCTAAAATATTCTAATTTGGGACGCCAGATCAACCATAGGTAGCGCTCTCTTTTACGAGGCACTCATTCTTCACGGTGTGTGCTCTGAAGTTTGGGTCGATTTCTTCTATTTAAATGCGAGTTTCACTTTCAGTGAGTTTTTTCCTCATAATTCTAATATTTCAAGTCGTTTAAAGTACTAACGTTTTTATTTTCTGGTACAAGAGAAAGTACCAAAAAAAGTACTCCTTAAATTGATCCAGTGTTGGTTAGTGTAAATGAGTTAGCATGCTACAAATATACGTCTTAAAAATATTTTCAAATTAAATTTTTTTGTGCCTTTCATTTTACGGGGGCGAGGTTCACACTCGGCGCTCTTCCACCTAACCCCCGATACACTCATACATGAACACCCATGTCCTAATAGAGTTGCCAAGTCTATTAGGCGGGACTCGAACCCACTGACAGAGGATCAACAGATGGCTCAGATTGCCACCTCTGGTGCCATCCACTAGATGTCACTGTCCGACAAACTTTCACAGAGCAGATATGGTCACCCATCCAACACGCAACCCGACCGAGCGCTGCTGCACTTGCATTATCAGAGTTTAGCGTTCAGACAAATTACCATATGTTGCTCTTAAAATTTTAAAATTTACATCTTTGTTGTTACTAACCTTAAAAAAATATCCCCCAAAATTTTAGAACAAAACATAAAATACTAATCAGTTTTACTGTTTTTTTTTTTTATTATTTTAGCTTGGGAGGCAAGAATGGATAGCCACGGTCGGGTTTTTTATATTGATCACGCCACACGTACCACTTCATGGACAAGGCCAGGAGGAAATTCAAGCACTATTCATAGTGGTGTTGGAGCAGAGCAACATCGTAGACAACTAGATAGGAGATATCAGAGCATCAGAAGAACGATTAGCTCCAACAGAATCGATACAGTGGACTGTGCTTCAATATCACCTGGCTGCAAACTACTAACCAGGCCCGATTTTTTCACTATTTTACACATGAATCAGGTATTAAATACTTACCATTGCAAGAGTGATAAAAGCAGATTTCTGTATTTCTGTCTTAATCGAGATTAGAAACCATTCTCAGAATTTGGCTGTTAGGCACACTATTCAAAATTTATATATTTTGTGTCCAAAAGAGTTCTGTTCTACAGTTTGTCAAATAAGAAACTAACTGACAGGTACTTCTGAAAATTCATAAAACTGTAAATCCTTGAAAGAGCAAGTAGACGTTGCGTGTTAAAATAGTTTTAGTTGTTGAATTTTTGTGAAGGACCGACATTGTGTAATATGTAGGGTCCGAAAATGTCTGCCATAACACAGGGTCGATTTAATTTAAGTATAAACCATAATTTTTAAGTGCCTTGTCAATTATGTACGCACGTATTTATTGCCTGGGCATACGTACGCCACTGACCGTGCCTGGTAACGCGCTGGGACTCGTAGCTGGATAGTTGAACACAATTAACTATGCGTTATAACACCGGAACCTAGTAATATGAGTGTCATGTGCGTAGTAGGTTTTGAACCTTTGTTCCTGTGTATCCACCTTAAGGCCCAAAAATGTCACACGCAAAAAAACGTCAATGGTCTGCTAGAATGTGGTGTGGCATGAAAAAGAACAAACAGTGAGGATAAACTGATTGTGAAGATGTTTTCTTGGAATCCTCGGCTACTATTGCATGATGATCGAGCAAAATTAAAGATTATTAATATAGATCCGCACTATACAAAGCCGTCTACATACTTTTTGGAATTGCTTCTCCCCCAACAAAATTACAAATATGATTGTTTGCCATCTGGACAATGATCCGAAACATTGGAATGGCACCTTCACACAGTAGTAGCAAAAAAATTTCATCAATATTTTGGCCTGACCGTCACAATATCCTAATGTCAACCCATTCAAAAATGTTTAGGCACATGTAAAGCAAAACTTCGTTGAAAAAGGATGTGGACCAAGAGGCAGTTAATGAAAAACATTTTTGTGCAATATGGAGGTCTTTACCTTCAGAATATTATGCTATTGAGTGGAAAGTATGCTTCGGTGATGTCAGACTATAGCTGACAATGGGGACAGGATGACCTATTAATATGCCCACGCTGTAGTGCTAATCTAGCATATGTACATTTTCGTTTTTGTAATAGTTTTTAAGTTATGCCAGTCATATTATTGACTAATCTTCCAAAATTACGAATTTCTGATGTCAAATTAGTGAGTCAGAGTAATTCAGTGTGTTGTTACAGTGGTTGTTTTTTAGACTTTGACACGTAGAGTTGTAACTCTACATATATAATTCTTTGACTTGATTTTTTTTCTCTAACACTTAGGTGTACTTAGAGAGTTCTGATAAAAGAAGTTTCGGCTACATTAGTGATCGTATTACGCATATTTTAAACAAACCTCACACTTTGTAATAAACTTTAATGAGATTCTAATCAAATTTAGATTTGTTTATTTTTTTCCTGGAGTGGGTACTGGAACCTTCAGCGTAGAAACAAAAAACTGGACTTTTTCCACGAAACACCGAACTACTATACTTTTCTCGACGCGCGTTTCGCCAACTAAGTTGGCATCTTCAGGAGAAGATTAAAACTAAATTCTAACCTACACACTTGCACTATTCATACTTAATTTGTTGCCACGGTTCACTGAACCGTAACTGTCTTTGTTTATCAGAGCAAACAGTGGACTGGTGGATATCGGATCATTGTCCTTATTCATACTACTGCTCACTTAATGATTTCTAAACTTTCAAATCATCCAACTGTCTACTGTTTGTTACCTTTCTAATTACACTCGATATCCGCATATCCGATCCGCTTCTCGTTCCGCAAAGTTCCACATTTCCGAACTCTCTTCACCTCCGGATAACCGAACTGCTGACGCATGCGCAAAGGGTTTTTCTGACTCATTGGTCATTCAACAGTGACAAGTTCGGTTGTGTGGAAGTACAAGTTCGGAAATGTGGTGAGAAAAAGTTCGGAAATATGGTGAGTTCGGATATGCGGATGTCGAGTGTAATTTTAAATTATTTATGTCTATCCTATGGTACCGGGACACTCAGGTGTCCCGGGAAATGAGAAGGCCGACAGACTGGCTAGAGTAGGATCAATAATGTACCCCATAGGACCTGAACCTATATTAGGGGTCCCCTATTCAATGGGGGTTTCAACCATGAAAGAGCTCCTAAATAAGGAGTTCGAAAAGTCATGGCAAGAAGCCCCGGGTATGAGGCAGGCGAAGACCCACATTACGGGTCTTCGTTCAAATTAACTCAAAGTCTAGGTATGAACCGAAGAGACATTAGAATGGTGACAGGACTCCTTACAGGCCACTGTCACCTTAAAAGGCACCTCCACATGATAAGGGTCATAGATGATTCTGAATGTGGATGGTGCATGGAGGATGAGGAGACTGCATCTCACATCCTCACAGAGTGCCCTGCAATTGCAAGGGTCAGAGAACGACACATTGGGAGCTGTGTTCTGAACCCAGAGGATGTTAAGAGTATTCACCCCAAGAAAATATGCGCCTTTGCAAGAGAGGTCGGCATACCTGGGCGAATACTCATGGGATGTGGGTGCACAATGGGCCTGTCAGGCAGCCTAAGTGCATGGGTTTTCCCACCCACTTCTCCTTTTCATTCATTCATTCATGGTTGTTGTCAAAAGCGTGTTGGTCAATACAAGATTTTTCCATTCTGCCATATTTCAAATGAGCCATGTGTTCTTTAAATTTAGTCAAAATAGATCTTTTTTGTTTGCCCAATATATTTTTGATCACAATATTTACACCTTTTTTTCGTATATTCCTGACTCTTCGTTATTGTCGATTTTGTCTTTGGGGTTACCCAAAAGCGTCTGTAGTTTATTTTTAGAATTATACACCAAATTAAAATCGATATTTTTAAAAATTTTATCTAGTCCGCGGGTGAATTTAGGTTCATATGGTAACGAAGCAAATTTCGAATTGTCAGTATCTCTGCGAAAAGTCGTGGAATTGTACAGGGTTTTCTTAAATTTATGCTTACTTATTAACTTGTCTATTAAATGGACTGAGTAACCATTATTCTTAGCTATATTCTTAATTAATTGTTTCTCATGTTCAAACCTCTCTTTACTGAGGGGGAAATTTAACAAACGGTGAATTGGAAAACTTGCCATTTCATATTGAAAAAGGGTGGTGTGAATCGTTGGGAATATATCTAAGAGTCGCGATTTCTTTCTTATATACATCAAACTCAAAAACTTATTTTCACTATTTCTAATAAATAATACATCTAAAAATGGTAGCTGTTCATTGTGTTCCATTTCATATGTAAATTTTATGGTAGGGAAACGGTTATTTAATTTAGCAACAAAATGATCTAAACTAATTGCTTTTGTATCAAATACCGCGAAGATATCGTCCATATACCTGAACCAGACTTTAGGGAAGTACTCGAATTTGGGTAACCCCAAAGACAAAATCGACAATAACGAAGAAAAGTCAGGAATATACGGAATAAGTTGTAAAGATTGTCATCAAAAGTATATTAGGCAAACAAAAACAGATTTAAAGAACACATGTCTCATTTGAAATATGGCAGAACAGAAAAATCGTGTGTTGCCTAATACGCTTTTGACAACAACCATAGGATAGACATAAATAATTTAAAATTAATTAGAAATGTAACAAACAGTAGACAGTTGGATGCTTTTGAAAGTTTAGAAATCATTAAGTGTAACAGTAGTATGTATAAGGACAATGGTCCGATACCCACCACTCCACTGTTTGCTCTGATAAACAAAGACAGTTACGGTTCAGTGAACCGTGACAACAAATTTAGTATAAATTGTGCAAGTGTGGAGGCTAGAATTAAGTTTTAATCTTCTCCTGAAGATACCAACTTGGTTGGCAAAACGCGCGTCGAGAAAAGTTTAGCAGTTCGGTGTTTCGTGTCCAGTCTTTTTTTTTATTTAAATTTGTATTTGTTATTTTGATTATTTTTTTAAAGCATGTAGAACAACCAGTGCAGGTTTTGTTTTGTTTTAGGATGCCCTGTCACTATATAATAGAAATCCTACATTGAAGCACATGATAGTCAGGATCCGAAGGGATCCCAACGTTTTTGACAAGTACCAGCACAACAAGGAATTAGTCGCTTCTAGTCAATATGTTTGCAGATCCAAGTCAGGAGCTGCCAGCTGGATGGGATACTAAGAAAGATAGGAACTCCAAGGTAAGTAACGTGAAGTAGTAAACTCAATTCCTAGTATTAACTGACACTTATAAGTTGATTCAGTGGTTATTAATGTTAGACTACTCGTATATATTTATTTATTAACACTAACTCATACCTGTAGTATACCGTTAATAGTATTATTTCATGTCTTTTGTTTAATGGTTTTCTTAAATGTGGTGTGGTGTGGTCTTTTGTTTAATTTGTGTTCTAAAGTATGAAAATATCTTGTCTGAAAGGTATTATTTTAATTTTAAAGCAGTTTAGACAATTTAAAACGAAATTCTCACAAATGTTATGTCACGGTTTTCTCAAATTTTCAGATGGATTTCTAATACATACAATATTGCAATACATACAGTATTACTTAGTACAATTTTTTGTGCATCAATAAGATGCACAAGAGATCTCTTTTACGTTGTACGTATCGTATAGTGTTCCTAACATAACACATAGTAGAAAGAAGCGAGATATTTGAAAAATACCTTTTAAAATATCCTTTAATTACTAACCTTTCTTTTTTGCACTTCTGAATTCAATGATTTAACGAAATTACGCTCCATCCATCCATCCAAAATAAATAACTTTCTTAAATGGCTTAAGGCCGCTTTACAGTTTGCAATTTGTCTTACGGCAATATCTATTACGCAAGAGATTTCGGTGTTATTTTACGGTTTGCAATTTTCATTGCTAATTTTAGTTGTCAGCCACTGTTACCAAAATATACACATCCAGAAAAAACGTCATGTCTCGCCAAAGTTGGCCTAGAAAAAAAGACGTATTTCTATTCTTAATCGAATTTATAACCTTATTTACTTATCATATGACGGCCATTGTTTATTTTACAAATTGTGACAGTCACTTGTAAAAATTCGTACATAACTGAAAAGTTTAGACATGACCGCTATTTCCATCTCTCTCATTCATAGCCAGAGTTGATGACATTTTTTTTGGATGTCTATAACTGATAAACTCATGGGTACAAAAACATTTAACTATTTTAAACAAACAAATTAGACATGATTAAATCAATCTCAGTGAGGGAAAATTCAGAAAACCACAAAATTCAGAAATTTTAGATATCACAAAACACAATACAAACGATGGCACAGCACGTAGAATGTTGAGGTTGTGTCAAACAGTTGGCAACATGTAAAATTGCAGATAGCCGCATTAATTATAGCTCCGGGCTTGAAATTTTTATCTGCAAGAAATTGCACAAACAAACATAAATACGCATGCGTGCAATAAAAATTGCTGCAATTTTTCTTGTTGGTGTGTGAACTGTAAAGCGGCCCTTAGAAACAAGACCAATTTAATGACCATAAATATGAAGTTTAAATGGTGTCAAACTGGGTCTTCTTCGTAGTTTTGCTAGGTATATTCAATATATAAAACAGAGTTTCAACTTGTTCTAGTATCTTAATTGCGATGTAACAATTTACATGAATTCAAAATTGTACCACGAAAAAATTTAAATCAATGTTACTACGTCAAAAAATATTTAGGGTCCAATAAACAAGTTTATAATACCCTCTTCACCTTTAATTTAAATAAAGGTCATTTTTAGTTTCCTTGAATGCAGTAAACAACTAAATTTAACAAATTAAATATTGTAGTGTAACTTACAAATTAAGCTAACATGAATTCTTAATCTAAAGTATATACATATTATCACTTACAGTACTTACACCTACTACACTTACACCTTTTTACACCTTCAACTTTAATAAAGTTGAAGGTGTAAAAAAAATTATTGACAAGTTAATATTCCTCATAGACTTTGGAATCTATGGCCTGGCTCTTATCTTATCTTTTAACAATCTATTGAAACCCTTACTCCTAACTTTGATCCTATAGTGACTAATAATACTAACCACTAACAATTTTCCAGCAATTCTTCATTGACCATACTAACAAGAAAACTACGTACATGGACCCACGAATACCCTCAGAGCCATGTTTTGTTAGAAGGGTGTCAGACGAGGGTCAAGTAAGTATTTACTAAATTCTAATTCTGGCTCCACATAAAAAGTTCGTTTTTTATTTCTAAATTAGGCCAAACTTTACAATAATTCAGTGAGAAGATACATATGTATGTGAAATAGCATAAATTCTTTAACATGACATTACATAAACTAAAATACATAGACATATGTGACCGGCTCGGAAGCAATGGGAACATTGTCTAAAATCAAGTATTCGAGACAAACGCATTTGAACCACCTTTCTTCAGAGCTACTAGCAACTCGTAATGTCTCATCTTAATAGGTCTATACAACAATTTTCGGACACTAAACTGTTGTAAACCGCTACATTAGACCTCTGACAACTTTTGATACTGCAATATAAGGAAAACCACAAAGATAATCATTAACCATCTTTCTTATGAGCCATGTTGTTTTTGCTTACAATGTTTCTACAATAGCAAGGCTTGTAGAAAACTGCATTTGCTCATTTGGAGTAGTTGGTATGATAATTATAGATATATAGATAGCACTTCAAAAAGTGTTTTACTTCCGATTGTCAGATACAGACTACAAAAGCTCAGAGAAAATACAAGAATAAGCACATAAGCAATTCTCAAAGGGCGCTTCACTGAGCCCACTCGCAAATCTTTTCACTTTTCGTACCCGCCAGTAGGATATAGACGGTTTAATTGTTTTTTAATTCAGGCATTCATTTTATGGAAAATCATAATAGGGAAAATTTTCATGATCTGGTATGTCGGCAATATGAAAGTGAAGAAATCCCAAAATTGATTTTTTAAACATTAGTTCCCTTCTTTTGAGCTGGTCACATTTTTTTTTATGTTATTACCCTGCATTTGCTCATTTGGAGTAGTTAGTATGACAGTTATAGATGTATACCACTTAAAAAAGTGTTTACTTCCAATTGTCAGCTACAAACTACAAAAGCTCAGAAAAATACAAGAATAAGCACATAAGCAATTCTCAAAGGGTTCTTCACTGAGCCCACTCTCAAATCTCTTCACTTTTCGTATACCACTAGTAGGATATAGACGGTTTAATTGTTTTTTAATTTAGGCGTTCATTTTCTTGAAAATTAGAATAGGGAAAATTGTCATGATCTGGTGGCAAATTTTCTACTGCCTTTCTGGTGCCCAGGACTGCTAGAAATCATAATGTACATGTACTAGAAGCTCCTAGCGGCACTTAGTGGTCATGAAAAGGAAAGTGCGAATAATACAATGTGTGCTTTCTTAGCTAGATTTAGTAACCCATGTGAGGGCTTAAACCAGGTGTGGTCTTTTCATTTAGACTCTTAGTCTTTTACCACTATAACAATAACAAATCGATTGCTTTTTATTGTTCTTCATTATACATTTCTTTTTTTCATCGATGAAGTAATCTCATGTTCATCTTAGGTGAAATATATAATTGAAGGGATAGATTCGGAAGAGCTGGTTAGTTTGAGGTGAAGATGTTCAATTTTTAGGCAGATTGACTCGTACAGTTTTTTTATAATTCATATTCCACTTTCTATTGCATAACAGTTTGTTTTAATTTGTAGACTTCAAATGCCTATGACATTAACAATTCAATGGTTATGATTATGCGATATCAAGCGGGCAGTTGCTTTAGTCAACGCTGAAATGTTTATATCAATAATCTGTCTATGACGTCACAGTGAATTTCAGCGCTAAAACATTCTATGAATAAAACAACATGGCTTCTACTTAACTTAAATTACTTACCATGTGTTTAATAACCTTCAAACTTTCAAAAAAAGAATACAAAATTTCATGTACAGAAAATATTTTTTATTAAATAAAAAAAGTTTTGGGGTGATTTTGAATAAAAATTTGTTTTTTTTCGAAGAACTATGTTTAAAACTATGATGATGAAAGTATAAACCATATTTTTTAAGCGCCTTGTACACTGACTGATCCTGTCCATGTGTGGTGACCCGCGTAAGTAGTACGCCATCCCGGTGCAGAAGAGAAGGATAGTCTTATGCAGTTTTACATGCATGACAGCAAACATTCCGAACCCTACTAATCCATTTTTATTCAGAACAGCTCAAAGTCATGTTTCAATTTACATCTGGTCTTTTGAAATGAGTTTAAACTGGGTTTAAACCCTCAAAAGACTTGGTCTTTTCCCAATTCAGCTTGGAACCTATTGCCATTATTGAATGTGTAAAATAATGTAGTTGTTGAAATATAGTTTTTTTTTATATTGTACAGTTCTTCAAATAATGTCGATCTAAATTGTTTTTAATTTGTTCTAGGCACCAGTACCACCTCCAAGGCCTACCGCAGCCAGTAGCTTGACATCCGCAAATAATGCCCCCGATGTGCCGGTAGCTTATAATGACAAAGTCGTTGCGTTTCTTAGACAACCAAATATTTTTGACATTCTACGTGAGAGACATCCACCGATTGGGAATTCGTCTGCCTCTTAGAGATAAAGTGAATGCGGTAAGGGTTGATGGAACAACAGCTCTAGACAGGTTGAGTCACGATGTTCACCTTACCATTCTCCTTAGGTAAGTGTTTTCTTCTTATTTGGCATGCACAATTTTAACTGTAGAGTTGATATTTTTGGTATTAAAACATGAGGCTAATAGAAATGGGAAAACCATTTTTGCCATTCAGTAAAGCAACAGTTTTTAAAGAAGGAAGTAAATATTTGGTTTAATGTGACTAAGGCTACAAACAATCGTCCACAGATCGTCTCGGACAGGAAAAACATTCTCAGTTAAATTAATAATATTTTATAGGTAATAATAATAATGTCATTTTGTACATCAAATTATTCTGAATAAATCACAATTATATTTCGATAACATTTGAGTTCCAATTGGATCTAAAATTAGATAATAGTGCCTTATTTCGTAATTATTTACATTTTCTTCCCCATGAAGTCTTACCACTTAACTCAAGGTAAAAGATCTGTCGCATTCATAGCACATGTATTTAGTAATAATAAATATATATTTTTTGCAATATTCAAGTTACAAAACATATTTTTTAATATACTAGTATTAAATATTCTGGTTTTAATATTTATAATACTGAAATTAAAAAAAAGTATAATAACTGGTTTTATTCTTTTCTAAAAAATAAAAATCAGTGGCGGATGGTGCTTGGTGGAAGGTTGCAGGTTGCGCAAACTCCAAATATCATCACTAAAACGACATTTCAATTTTTAAATTTCAATCGTAATAAAACTGGATAATATATGACAACAAACAACGTATACTTGTACATACAAACATCATAATTAATAATACCACTTACGGTACGATTCCACCTGCTTAAGAATCAGTAGACAGGACATTATTGTATTGAAGGTTTGCCCGCTGGAAAGCGACCAAGGTTTTATATACAGATTATTTCATCTCTTGTTTCAAAGTGTGTGCACAGTTTTCTGGCGCACCACGCTGTCGGTGGCCAATCAGTCATGAAAAAATATAATATGGGAGGAGCTTCTATCTAGCGACATTGTGATATTGGTGCATAAACGTGGTAGCAATTGAGGAATGAGTAGAAAACCACTTGGGTGTTTTTATCTGCAGTTTCTTCTGAGACATACCATATACACGCCTCCAAATTAATGAAATTAAATTTGCGTTGAAAAAATAATTTGTAAGATTTTGAGAATCTATTTTTGAAGTACTCTCAACGTAACAATTATTTCAACTTTGTTATATGATTTTAAGGTATTGTTGATCTTCAGAAAAAAATGCAGTTGCACCTACAAAGTTAATAAACCGTTTACATGTTGTTGAAGAGAATAATGTCGGCTCAATACTATACCACGTGGCACTGATACTTAATAGAAACAAAATTTCTGCAAAATTTGTTCATACACTGAGTATGTTTAGTAAGTAATATAACACTGCAAAGTGCATAATACTGAAATTATTAACTGCACTCTTTGAAACAGAAATCAAAAGCTGTAAATAAAATATCAATACTTTTTATTTTTTTATTAACCCATTATTGTTGTATTTACGTGTTTTGTTTCATAAACTAAGAAATTAATTACATGTATAGTAATTGCCTATTAAACCATAGTTGGTTTAAAAACTAATCCTAGACATATTCCTTGATCTGAACAACAACAAAGATTTAACACTTTCACTACTTTTTCAGTATTATCTTATCGTGCAGTTTTGTATTAAAAAAAGTCCATTAAAGGAAAGCCTACTGAGCTTTTGTCTTCGGATTTTTTATCATCACTATCATCAGTTACTTATTAAAAAATTGCCACTTATTACTTATGCAATTAAAAAATTATCACTTAAGCTAGTGTTGCTCATCATTGTTGTCAATTATTTTTTGATTGATTTAATTGTTGAATCACAATTAAGTTATAGTCTGCCAGGTGGTAATCCTACCTTGTATCACTGTATATGGTGCTTGAACATTATATTACAAGACCTTTAGTTTTGCATTATGCATTATAGAGGTGCAGCATATTTTAATGCCTTAATTAGATAATATTTTGAATTGTGAATGAAAATAATTCATTACAAATTTGGCATTGATGGCCATAAAGAGTCGAATCAAACATATGATTTATGAATTATTAAGTTGCATACAATAGGATCATTAAAGGAAGTTGATTAAGAGTCACAATTATAAAAACTCAAATTAGTATGTATTTTATTAAAATAAAGGTAATCCATAACAGCCTTAAAAAATATACTTTTACAGTTTAATATGGTAATTTGTACAATATTATCAGAGTAGTTAAGTGTCACACCACTTCGTGAAAGGTCTGAAATGAAACATGGGATTAATGGCCATTTTTCCTCAATTTTCACAGGAGAGAACATTTCTCATCTCTCAGAGCATAGTTATTTGCTTATACATTGGCGCCCCTTTACACAACTTTATAACAGAAGGTATACAGTAAGCGGTACCCTAATGCGTACATAGCCGAATGAAGGGCAATTTAACTTCTTTATTGAGCAGATGTAAACATGAGGTGAGCATCGCGATCCAGTCGCTAGCGCATACGTATGAAAGGCATCCGGGTTGTCGGTAGGGCTGTTTGAGTTAAAATTTGAAATACCATTTTATATTTTATTCTGGTCTAGTGCCTGATTAGAAAAGTGTGTTATTACGAGCGTATTGTAGAAGCACTACATACATTCATAAAAATAAAAATGGATATTTATCACATTGACGAAAAAGTTCAAATAATTAAATGGTATTTTGGTGGCCGGTCTGTAAAGGATATTAAAGCCATTTTTAACGAAAAATTTCCCAATAGGCGAGTCCCTGGAAGTGCTGGCGCAGTTTGAATTTGACATGCTGCAGATGCTACTAACATGAACATGGTGATTACGTCAGATTTCGGCGAATATCAACAGAGGCGAACTCGGGTCATTATTATTGCAAAACGATAGTTCACAGAAAATTAAAACGTACTTAAGGCGCTAACTATTACAAACTGGAGTCGTATTTAGGTGTGGTAATGTTAGTGGTCCCGAAACATGGCACTTAAAAGAACTTACCCATGAAGCTCATAAAATTTCGACCTAAAATGCGAAGAAATTTGATTCACAAGTTATAAAGTTATAATGACAGTTAGATGTTTAATGACCAGTTATAAAGGTGGGGCATACAGGATCCGGTGTTGGTGCCATGATAGCAGTACAATATTGCTTTTCTTCGTCTCTTGATAGACAATTGCGGTTTCCTTACAATTGATTAGAATTTACTTTATCAATTTTACCTTTAAACCGACAAAATATTCGAGTCTTACTTGCCAAATTTTTATACATGTCAAATCAAACGGATATTTGGCACAGGTCTGCCTTTGAAGGAGGACTCATTTTTCCAGGCTATACCTGTTCCAAATTCCTGCTCCCATAATACCTGGTTTGAGAAAAGGAAGACTCTAATATTTCGCCAGATTAAAGGTAAATTTAATTAAGTAACACAAAATCAGTTGTAACAAAACTGCAACTGTTTAACAAAAGACGTAAAAAAAGTTGCAAAAATATGCCCCTGCAAAATATCATATGCTAGTTAAAAAGTAATGTTACTTTTTGAATTAATATGTATTTAATATCCATCTATGTACGCATTAGGCTGCCGCTACTGTATATCATGCTGCATATAGCATGATGTATCCAACTGCTTTCATATGTATCTAACAACTATTAAAAAAACCTAACCCATACAGAATGAGAAAAAAGAAAAGTGTTTATTTATTAGTCACTACAATGATTAATTAATTAATTAATTACAATGATCAACACCTGTGGTAAATTATGTTGAATTATTTCACAACTTCATATACAGACATATATGTATGTATAATATAATGTACCCATACGTAATATTATATATGTATGTATGTTCTATGTATCTCTGTCTCTATGTAGTAATTTACAGTTCTATGTAGTATGTTCTATAAAATTAAAATGCTATCTCCTAAATATTTTACAGTGGTGCAAATATTCCCTACAAAAGCTCCAGTTGGCTTCCTCTTTATTTATTGGTGAGATATTTCTTACACACATAATGTTTACTTTTCCTTTAAGAAGGTCTTTGTTATTTTTAGAGACTTAAAAATAAATTTCCAAATGAAAATTCGTTTGCGATGATACATTACATTAGAACCATCTGTATTCTTCATTATTTGTGCGAAAATATTTTCTATTAGTAGCCTGATCTTAGAGTATAATGTTTGGTTAAACTAAACAAATATCAAATGAATGATATGCATAGGGTCAGAGGTAAACTAAAAAAGATAATAGATAATCGAAAAAAATCATAGAAAAATATTGTTCTTTCTAATTTTTTGTTCTAAAAACAAAAACTAAAAACTGAATTTTTTACAACTTAAATAGTTTTTAGTCAATTGCTTTTTTTGAGCAGAATTATTTTTGAATAGGATTATTAGAATAAGGAAAAGTTGGCTAAAATATTGGTTTATTATTATTAATCTTTTTTTTATGATTTAAAAAAATGTTATTTACTGTTAAAAAAGCAAGTAAATGCATTTAATGTTGTTAAAAAAAAATAAACATTTATGGTTATCGAAATGTTTACATTGAAAATAAAAACAAAGGAAATACAAATCAACCGATTTTATTTTACATTTTATTTGGAGTAATTTCCAGTCTAAAAACAATGAAATTTTTTTATACAGGGTGTTTTCTAACTTCATATCTACTTTAGGGAGGCGATTCGAAAGTAAAAAATAATACTTTTTCTGATGAAGGTGTGTCGTAAATCCTAAACTCTTCGTGAAAATTTTGCAAATAGGACCTTTTATTTATGATTAAGTATTGTTAGGTACTAAATTAGAACTAAGGGTTAGAAAAACCTGAAAAAAAAAAACTATTAATCAAAAAATTTACCAAACTTCGTTTCAATCCAATCACTCATAGCATAGCAAAGAATAAAAATGTGTGTATAAAAATGTCCATTTTTTATTTTTATATCTGTCTTTGGTCTTTTATCTACCTTTGGTCTTTAACATATGTATTTTGGGATACACCTTCATAGGAAGAAAACGTCTTAGGTATTTATTACTGTAGAATCCCTTCTTGAAGTAATGAGTAAAGTTGGTATATAACTTATTTTTATGCACGAGATGAACTCACATATAAACTGAAATTGTGTTTTTGGAATCATATAAAGCGAAAAAACATTCACCAAACTCTAATAGAAGCTTTCTACTTTATATTTCTGGCTTCTATTAACTTTCAGTTACTTTATTTCGGGTTTATATGGTCGTAATAACACAATTTCGGGTCTATATGCGAGCTCACTTCGTGACATAAAAAATAAGTCAAATGCCCAGCTTTAGTAATAAGTTAAAATTAGGAAACAGCCTGTATACACATTTCTTAAAATCCAATTGCATATCCAGTCATAAAAAAACGCGAACCACTACTATTTTTATACGATGCGTTTGGTATTCGACTTTAACCGTTTACCCACGGCGATCTGTTTATTCGCGCGATAAAAATACGCTTGATTTATAAATGAGTTATCTCCAGAGAACCGTTACATAAACAATATAGATCGCTATAAATTATATATTTTCATATAATTGGCTTTATTCGCGTTCAGAGAAAGTCCTGTGGAGTCCTAGTCGAACGCGCAATGCGGTGTCCGCTCGTTATCTACCCTAAATCGGCTTGAAAATAATTTGAATTATCATTACCAGGTGTGGCCGTCTGTTAAGGCGTTTGTTTTGCGTTTCGTTTCACACTCGGCGGAACTAACTCGAAATTAAAAACAATAGAACTTTTAGAATTTATCTTTGACTAAATATAAAATTACCATTTCAAACAATAATAATGATCCTAATGGAACCGTAATTTGTACTTAATAAAACTGTCGTGTGTCGTATGGCTAGGTTGCTACTAAAAGATTAATTAAAAATACTTCTATGTACTTACATACACATGTATCGGGTGGCCCATTTTATATGTTTTTATAGGGTATCTTGGAAAGTGTAAGATATATAAAAATCTGGTACAGCAGTCCCAGGCTATTTTTTTGTGAAACTTATAATCGTCAAAACAGATCATGGCTGTAGCGATGAGATTTGGTGCTATAAGGAGATCAGGATAGCCATGGTCTATTTTCACGATTATAAGTTTCACAAAATAAATAGTTCGGAACTGCAATCAGATTTTTGATATCTCTTACACTTTCCGAGATACCTACCCTATAATGGTCCACCCATACAAATGTATATACATAATATGTACATAGTCGTATAGAAAATACAATATACAATATAGAAAATAAAATAAATGGGTTTATTTACTTCAGAACTGTGAAAAATTCTTGTTTTTATAGAATGGAATAGGATATAATTTACCGTCCTTAAAAATAAATTATTTACAAATTATTTTGACGGTGAGTACAAATATAGGGTACGAAATATAACCTTAATCCCTAATCTTAAAGTGAATATTTACCAGTGGCGGTTGGTGAAATTTGAAATTCTTGTATTTCCGTAGGGTGGCATGGAATCCACATCATATGTTAGGGGTGATTACTAGACCCAGTGGCGGTTGGTGATATTTCAGTTAGCCACTTCACTTTTTAGGTGATAACTATACACCTTTTACAGAAAGGATTTATAGTGAAAAAACCAACAGCAAAGTTTGCGAATAAATTTTCAAAAAAACTACAGAACACCCTGGGATCTGTGGAATATTTGCAGTTTATATTTTTTTCATAATCTAGAAACAAATATAAGGAGAGGTTTTTCGATTTGTTTCAAAATATTTTTTTTCAAAAAGTTATGGCCATTTTAATTTTAGTTTTATAGGAACATATTGTTTCCCAAAATTAAAATGGCTATTTTAATGGCCATTTTAATTACAATTACAAAAAAAAAGTTTTTGTAACAAATGGAAAAACCTCTTCTTATATTTGTTTCTAGATTATGAAAAAAAAAAATATACTGCAAATATTCCACAGAGCCTTACTGAGATCCCAGGGTGTTCTGCAGTTTTTTGAAAATTTTTTCAAAAGTGGGTCACATGCGTCGTTTTCAAAATATGGCTAACTGAAATATCACCAACCGCCACTGACTAAACCTAATGTCTGCCTCCCCAGAAGATCTTAGACGGCTTGCAAAATATTTGCGATTTTTTTTTTCACAATTAATAGGTGAATACAAAACTTTTTGTTCTTATGGCTTTTGCAAAATTTTTTTTTCTTTTCATTTTGTTTAAAGATACAACCATTGTAAAATCTCAAAGATGAATGAAATAAAAATTCTAATTACCATAACTTTTACAGATCTCGAAATTTCGAAAAAAAAAAATATAAAAAGACCGGTGAAATATAAGACATACTTACTAATTATGAAAAAAAAAAATCTCAAATAAACTGCTCGTCAAAATAAACGTAATATTTTTTAGATTAGCACCATTTGCATTCTTTTTGGGCTAGATACTTGCGTTTTTTAAATTTTAAGTAGTAGTTTTAATGCCCCGAAGTCGCTACGCCGTGACTTAAAGGGTTCGCCGTTCACACCGCAAAAACCAACCCTATGTCGAAATTTAAATTCAAGATTCTGTCGGAAATCCAAAGACCTACATGATGGCATGAATAAGATGCTGTGAGGTAAAGATCCTATCCTGGCATACATTAAGACCTCTCCAACAATTCCTGAGCATTTGGTCGTTGTCCCATCCCTTCAATCCTTTTTCAGCCCCCGTCAGCTACTCCTCTGCAATTACGCTGGGTTTTGTATCATCGGACCTCTGCTGGTCGATTCCGTTAATCCTAATGCTGCTCAATAAATCGGTGTAGGGTACCAGAACTTACAACTCAAGCACCCCTACACCAATCCCACATACAACCCCTCTAGTTCCGCCCCTGTTGGAGGCTGCGTGAGGTTTGCTTTTGTCTCGAATGAGATCTCGACACATGGTGTGATTCAGAGAGCTGTCCAATGGATGCTCGAACCATTTTCAGCCCACCCTGAGTCGTGCGTCTCATTCAAATCCTCTTTTGCGTCCCATCCCCTCCTTTTTCGAGTGTGTGAGAATTCCTGAAAAAGGGCTAGTTGGGTAGGCGCAACTTTCCTTTGCACGAATCAACTTGTTCCTTGTGACTTGGCCGCATGAACTCTCGACAGGGCCAGCGCCTATTAGTCCAATCAACGAGCGAAAACCTCCATGTAAATTGGTCACTAATTGTTATCAGCAAACAAAAAAATTTGGTCGTATAGAGAAAATAATTCTAAGAAAGATAACGTTTTTTGCGACTCGAGTTTTAATGGTGAACATAACCAAAAAAAATCGCAAAAGTCAAAAAAACGGTTTTTTGCAAATGAAAAAAAAAGTCCTACACAAGAATGTTAAATTATAAAGTTGTAGGTCTTAAAAATGCGCGTCGAATGAGATGTGAACGAAAAAAATCAGCTCATAAACGTTTGAGAAAAATTAAAAAAAAAAACGTCAAAATTTGCGTTTTCGTATTTTTGCTGTATAAATTCCAATTTTGTTTGAACATACTTCTTGTTAACTAGAAATACAGCCCAATACAAGCGGAAAATGACCCTTTTTTCAAATATTCAAAAAAGTTTTTTTTTTCGAGTTATAACGATTTAAAAAAAAAGACGTTTTCAAATATCAGCTTTTACAGAGGCAAAAATGATCGTACAGAAACGATCGTGGGCTCATTTTATTCGCGAAGACTTGTACTTTCATGCTAATAAAAAATCAAATCGTTTTTATTTAATTTTTGCATAAAAAAATGCGTTGTAAAATTGTATCATTTTTTCGAATCGGTTTTTTTCGAATAACTTTTTTAATTCTGGTTTTACATTTTTGGCCGTTGCATATTTGAAAACTGCCATTCAAAACACGCGTTTTAAAAAAAAATTAAGGTCCTACGACCTCAGGGAGTCGAGATAATTATTATTATTTTTTTTAATTCCTGACAGCGGTGTATACGTCCGATTGACTTCATTTTTACACGAAATAGATCTCAAAGACTTTGACTTTCTTAAAAAAAATATTTCAAATCATTTCGCGTAAATTAAGTTGACATAATTGTTTGCGAAAGAACAACGTTGGGTGCGGCACGCACTAGCCAACGCACGGCGACGGAGTGGACGGACACTCCGCTTGGGTGCATCGAAACCTAAACACGATTTCAAATCGATCGAGCTCGCGAAATTATCTTTTCCTCAGCTTAAAAAAAATTATCTCGGCTCCCTGAAGTCGTAGGACCTTCATTTTCTTTTAAATGCGTGTTTTGAATGGCAGTTTTCAAATATGCAACGGCCAAAAATGTAAAACCAAAATTAAAAGAGTTCGAAAAAAAACGATTCGAAAAAAATGATACAATTTTACAATGCATTTTTTTATGCAAAAATTAAATAAAAGCGATTTGGTTTTTTAATAGCATGAAAGTACAAGTCTTCGCGAATAAAATAAGCCCACGATCGTTTCTGTACGATCATTTTTGCCTCTGGGCCATTCCGCGGTGACGGGTGTTACATTTGTACGCATTCTAACTGTTATAATTCCTAAATTAGAACAAAATTGTCTGCGTTTTAAGTATAATTCAATTCATTTCAATGATATTTTAATTAAAACAAAAACGTACTAGGAATTACTCAGGCGTTTAGATACAATAATAGGTTTAAGCCCTGTGACGGGTGTTACTTGTACTTTTGCAAAATATGCTACCTTGTTGGCTAAACATCAGAGTTCAGCTAAACTAGAAGTTTTGTAACAAAATGAATAGCTAAGTAGAGATAAATACTCTTCATTTCTGATAATTGAGAGATTTGTAGATATATTGTTTTTTACATTTTCTATTTGCAAGCAAAACTTGTGACGGGTGTTACAAGATTTGTGACGGGTGTTACGAGTGCAAATTAAACAAAAGCTTATGTACGCTTTGAGGCTTTATTTATTAATATAGACTATTAAAACTAGTATTACAAGATTTTAGATATTTTCTGTTCTATAATTGTTATTGTTTTTTTCAGGTTTCCTTTTGCTTCTTCTGTTCTTTTCTATGTCTTGGGTTTCTCATATGTTTATCGGCGAAAATATTGATGCATTTCTTATGAATTATGAAAATTGAGAATATAATACCTGTTAATTTTCTATTTTACATATATTCGCAAATTATTTTTTTGCTCCTTGGTATCGATTACCGCGGAATGGCCCCTCTGTAAAAGCTGATTTTTGAAAACGTCTTTTTTTTTTAAATCGTTATAACTCGAAAAAATAAATCTTTTTTGATTTTTTGAAAAAAAAGGGTCATTTTCAGCTTGTCTTGGGCTGTATTTGTAGTTAACAAGAAGCCTGTTTAAACAAAATTGGAATTTATACAGCAAAAATACGAAAACGCGAATTTTGACGTTTTTTTAAATTTTTCTCAAATGTTTATGAACCGATTTTCTTCATTCACATCTCATTCGACGTGCATTTTTAAGACCTACAACTTTCTAATTTAACTTTCTTGTGTAGGACTTGAAGCTGTTTTTTTATTTGCAAAAAACCGTTTTTTTGACTTTTGCGAATTTTTTGGTTATGTTCGCCATTAAAACTCGAGTCGCAAAAAAACGCTATCTTTCTTAGAATTTTTTTCTCTATACGACCATATTTTTTGTTTGCTGATAACAATTAGTGACCGGTTTTCTCCCCGTTGATTGGGCTATATAAGGTAGACCACTCAAATATCACCTCTTTCCTATAAATTTGCGAGTGAGCCTTTTTTTTTGCCTGTTTGAGTGTGTTGCAAGCGCTGCTTAAGCTTTGCTTGCTTTGAGGTCATAGAAAGAGAGATGCGATGCAAAAGAGAATTTGAAGGAGATGAACGACTCGGGGTGGGACGAAAAGGGTTTAAAGATACCAGCCGCTACTGATATTTACATAATAAAAAAGGTGGATAATATTGAAACAATGAGGTAAAATTATAATTGGCAACCACAGTACACCAAGAATAGCTTTTGCCCGCGAATTGCGCATAACGAACATATAGTACGAGGTAGAACGACCATACCCGAGAGACATAATGAGGTACCCTCAAACAAACGATAACAGACTACTTCTCGAAATGTCCACAACTGCAGCGACAAAAAAATAAGAATAATTTCAAATTTTGTTACGTGCGGCCAGGAGTAAAGCTACTTTTGTGCTCTATAACAGCAATAGTATAGGAAGCGTGTACACATATACAGTGTCCGCCAAAATGTCTTCACCATATAGGAATTTTTTTCTTTTACTTTTTCTTCAACTGTATCATTAATATCTGCAGCAATTAGAACCAAAAAAAGTGCTAAACACATTGTTAAGCAATTCTTAAGCAAAAATTCGGAATATCGTTTTTCATTTTGTTTGCAAAATAGCACGACATTTTTTTTGCAAGTTTTTGCATTTCAATGGAGCTCATGAAGTACCTACATATTTCCCTATATTTTCAAATACCTAACATATTGACATGGTTGCCAGTTTGATAGAAAAAATGTGTTTGGTTCTTTGGTGGTTAAAATTGCTGCAGAGGTCAAGAACAATGTTTTTTATTATGTTCTTTATTACGATATTTTACATTATTTGTTTTCTTTCCAAATTTTTCTTATATTTATGGAGCATCCATAATAAACGATGCTTGAGATGTCCCTGAGTTTTTTAGAAATAGCATTCCGAGGAAAATAAATGGAATTCTTTGCGAAAATGGATACTAACAATGAAATTGAAACTTGTTTAGGTACTTTCCATTGTTACGCATGGCTGGATATTATCTCCTACGGTTACATTTTTGCGTTTATAGTTACTTCATATTAATATGATAAAATAGTCGCATGTTCTTGTTTCTCATGTTTTGGATTGAATCATGCGAATTACCTTACGTAGACAGTATTTTCGCTGGTTTTTACAAAAAAAAAAAATGTTAGGTAGACACGAATTAAATACTGTTTATTCTACAAAAAAGAAGAAACATAGTTGTCGATAAATTTATACCTTAATGAAGTTATTATCAAGTTCAACTACTTTTTACAAACATTTTCTAGTACTTCAGCACCGTGATAGTTAATATTCCTTGATTTGAACGTGAAGTTAAAATCCCAAAAACAGAATGTGGAATGCGAGGTAAATAATTAAAAGGGAGGTGGGTAAAGATCAGCCTTTTTTCGCCCATGAAAGTGATGAAAATTCAAAGTTTTTATTCAAGTCATATTATCATATTTATGTAAAGTTCAGTTATCGATCTTTACATTTATTCTAAAATAGTAAGAAAAAAAAATTAAGGGTCTTATAAAGAGGTCATCGAACGTGACAGATTTGTTGAATTTTTGCAATTTTAAGCGTTTTTTTAACTTTTTATTTAAAAAAAAATCTGTTAAGCACTTCATGCACCACTATATTTTTTAGTTTCTCAAATACTACAATGAATAAGCTTCTTAACTAGCATTCATTTGTTTTGGTGCATCGAGTGCATCTATGTTGTAGGAAAAAAATAGCTGGTCCGCGAGTCAGTCACTCATGCGTCATGTGCGTGTCCGAACGTGTCTTGACCTCGCCCGAGTTATATAGTAAAACAAATATTTCTTTTGTTTCCTTGCCATCATTTTACGTAGTACTCGTTTAGGCGTAGTAGGCGTTTTCTGTATTTAATCAAAAAAATAATGCCTAACATTCAATGTGATTCTTGTAAAAAGTGGTTAAAATCTAAAAGTGATTATCGTGTTATTACTAGTGATTATCGTTAAATACTATCTGTTCTGAGACGACATAAAAATTTCGATTTACAAAACAATGCCAAAGTGTGTCCTACATATCGAAGATACGCAAGTCGTAAGTTAGAGACTAAAAGTTCTTGTACATCTTCGAATGTTGTCGATAATGTAAAACCGTCTGCGAGTACACCTACGAACTCTGCTGCAGAAAAACCTAAAGTAGTGTTGTCATTACCTCGATGTCATAATTCAAAATACGCGTTGCGTAATATGTAATCGTGAAAAAAATCTTCAGTTCTTCTTGTGATATTAGAGAATGGCTCAAATCTAATGATGTTATTATCATTGATAGAAGTTTTCGAGACTGTTAGGAGCTTTCAGAAGAAATGGTCCTAGTACCTAAAATGCCTGCATTCCTGAATAAACAAGGACAGTTCTCTACAGCAGAAGCAAACGAGACACGTTTGGTGACAAAGATTCGTTGGATAGTTGAAGCAGTAAACGGCCAGCTCAAGAATTGGAGAGCTTTGAATAATGTTATACCGAATGTTCAAATACCATATATTAGAGATTATGCAAAAATTGTGTGTGCGAGCAGCTTTCCGTCCAGCGAGAATTAAAAATGTTGAGGACGACAATATAATTGCCCAACGAATGCTAGATTCAGTGAAGATGCCCAATTACAACGAACAGTTGAAGAAAATGGCTGGGCAAGAAAAACAGCGATATGGACTCTGATCTTCTAGATTTTCCACGATTCACATGGGATGAACTACGATCTTTAACTCTTGTAATATATCAGCTTAAGCAAAGCAGATCATACACTCATGAATACCTAAACCAAAGGGGAATATATTCTCTTTAAGTGCATCGAGAAGATTCCTCAGTTATTCGACTTCAGTTGAGATCAAGACACACAAGTTATAAAATATATAACCTATGGATAAAAACAGGTATAGGTCGTAGTCCAAACGTTGAATAGTATTGTCAGTGCAAAGTTGGTGCCAGAGTTGTTGGCTGCTGTGCCCATGTTGCATCTGTACTTTGGTACTTGGGGTACCGGCGCCATAATCAAACTCAGACAAAAACACCAAGTCTTGGGTAAGCAGATACACTTCAAGACGCTGCTACCGGATGGTCCAGTGACGATTCAGCCAGTGAAAGCGAAGGAGAAATATAATTTGACATTTGTTACAAATACTTTAGTATAGTTAATTTCTTCCTGTTGTCTCTATTTAATAAAATAATTTTTTGAAAAAACCTAGCATTTTTAGTTCGACTGAGTATCAGTTTTGAAAATATATATGTATAATATGAATTTGCCGATGGGCGAAAAATGGCCGATATTTACCCACCTCCTTTAAAGGGCTTCTCGACTCCTCCATTCAATGAAGTCTATTAAGTAAATCTTATAAGAAGTTCTTTTTTTAACAAGTTGGGTACGAAAAAAAGTTCTATGTAAAAAAAATAAAACACGTTGGTTTCGTTACTTATCATAAATATAACTATATTATTAGCTGTACTAGTAATTTTAGTAATAATTTATTTTATTATTAATTGCTTATAATACCACAATAACTATTCTACTAGCTTCACTTAAGAAATTAAAATGACAATCTTCTAATGTTCATTTTCTGATTATATAATCTTCATAAATAATGTATGTAATTCTAAATATATCTGCTATTGTACATATTTTACATTAAAACTGAAAGAAAGAAAGGGAAAGTCTGTCGTACATTTTACAACTTATTTACACTTTGTTTTTTACAAATTGGCGTTTGAGAGACCGATCTCATTGAATTAAAAAACATAACAATAGTTAAAATTCATAACAAGCGGAAATTGTAGTATGTACCTAAATTGAACTATTGTTAAGCAGTTAATTGATGAGACATAGGAAGTTGTAATTATTAAAAAAAGGAGATAATACAATAAACTTGCCTGGCTGTAGGATACACTGGCGACCAACATAATTTTACCCTAGTGACACGATAATTTCCGCTTGACAATTTTTTATAATTGTTAGATTATATCACTTTTTATATTTAACAACCAAAAGTTCGTATACCTTTCCTAAATTAAGCTCAATAAAGGTATTTTTGGAAGTCTCTACCCACTGAGATGCTAAAATTGTTATATTTATGTATGTATCTTTGGAGTAATACCCTCCCCGTATAATATATTTGCATTCAGTGGCGGTTGGCTATATCTTGAAAAACGACGCATGGGATCCGCTTCACTTTTTTAGGTGATGACTATACACATCTTACAGAAAAGGATTTATAGTGAAAAAAACCGTCAACAAAGTTTACGAAAATTTTTTCAAAAAAAACTGCAGAACACCCTGGAATCTCAGTAACGCAATAGCTCTCTGTGGAATATTTGCAGTATATATTTTTTCATAATCTAGAAACAAATATAAGGAGAGGTGTTTCGATTTGTTACAAAATATTTTTTTTCAAAAAGTTATGGCCATTTCAATTTTAATTTTATAGGAACATTTTGTTTCCCCAAAATTAAAATGGCAAAATATAGGTATAAAAAAATATTTTGTAACAAGTCGAAAAACCTCTCCTTATATTTGTTTCTAGATTATGAAAAAAAATATACTGCAAATACTCCACAGAGCGTTACCCAGGATGTTTAGAGCGAGATGTTCTGCAGTGTTTTTGAAAAAATTTTCGTTTTCGAAAATTTTTTGCTGACGGTTTTTTCACTATAAATCCTTTCTGTAAGAGGGATCACATAACTGTATAGTTCGTCACCTAAAAAGTGAAGTGGGTCCCATGCGTCGTTTTCAAGATATGGCTAACTGAAATATCACCAACCGCCACTGTTTGCATTGAAATCGCATATTACTCTAATGCTCAAACATACACACACATAAATTCTGATACAGCCACAGCTACTATTTGAGGGTTCTTTGTAGGATCATATCACAAAAAATATTATTAAAATTCAGTTAAATTCAATCATTAATACCACAAAAAAAATATATAGAATTAAAAGAAAAAGAAAGAGGAAAACTAAATACTACGTAAATTTTCAAGAATATATCAAATTAATGAAACATGAATATTTGATACACACGGACGCGCTATTTTACACATCTACATGTATATACATACATACGTATACGAAATAGTTTCACAAAGCTTTTATTTATATATTCTACTACAAAGGGCCTACTACCAAATAAACTCGTCAAAGTCGTCAAAATTAGCGTTTAACACTGAACACTTTTTAGATTATCGTCATTTGCGTTCTATTCATGTTAAAGTCTTGGGGGGGGTTTAATTTTCCGTAACATATAGGGGGTTTTAATAATAGTTATAGAGCATTATAGAGCAGAACATAGTTATAGAGCATTGGGGGTTTTAATGCCAAATACACGGTTCGCTGGCCACACCCCAAAAACCAACCCCATGTCGAAATATCAATTCACAAGATTTTGACTGAAATTCGGAAACTTACGGGATGGACTAAGAAGGACATTGTCGGGTAAAAATTCCATCCTGGCACACATTAAGACCTCCTCAATAAGTTATGTGCATTTGATCGCTGGCCCATCTTTTCATCCCATTTAGCATTAGGATTAATGGATTCACCCAACCGAGGTCAAACCACGCAAAACCCAGCGTAAATGCAAAGGGGTGGCTTACGGGGTCTGGAAATGGGTTGAAGACCAAATTGGGACAGAGACCAAATTTAAGTCACAGCATAGACACTTCGGGGCAAACCAACCCTATAGGTTACCGAAAATTGAAATCCGCAAGTCTCTAACTCGAATAGAACGCAAATGGTGCTAATCTAATATAATTTACAAAAATGCTAAAAACCTTTTCTACCCCTATTATTTGTGACTCTGCTGCAATGGGAAGTCTGAAAAAACATATTACTAAACTACAATACTTTTAGAAAATTGGAGCTGATTGTTTTATTGTTATTATGATTATAGAAAATACCAACCCTTTTGGAAACAAGATGTTACGTAAAAACGATGTAATTATCAAAAGTTTTAATTCATATTAGGAACCATAGAGAATTCCTAATTTAATTCCCGCTTAATTGATTTTTAATCCAGTTTCTGGTAACTAAAAAAATACGTTTTTTCAGTAATCAGTATCTATGTGTACCTAATAAAATAAGTCGAAAAAAAAATACTTATATAAACCTAAGAACTTGTCGGAAACAGAAATAATATTGATTAAAAATGCTACGTGTGTTTTATAGAATTCTATGCAACGAACATATCCGTTGGAAAAAAACTATTGTTCGTTCCACTGTTTTATATTCCCTAATACGTGACTACTTTTTATTATCGTCGACACAAAACTGTAGGCGTACAATGTATACGACGCTTAATTAAAGCTTACTTAAGGCATGGAAATTGTAATGTAAAATACAGAGAGCTGCAAAAGTACTGCACAAATTCGAAATCATTCGAAACTGCATATAACTAAAACAAACAAGTTTTTGCAAAAAAGACGTGAAAGAACTGGTCAAATTTATTTACGATTACAATTATAATTATTATGCATCAAAAAAATGCATATTTTGACTACTATATCGTCAACTGTTTTCGACATACGACTTCATCCTCAATTTCCTCAAATAGCAATCCCCTATTTTTGTTGTTGGTTTCGGCAAATCTATTATTATTTAAAATAACTGCATAAAAGTTTTACCACCTTGCATTAGAAAATTTTAGAGAAAATTCCAAATACACTAATTTTATTATTTGTTACTAAATATTATCTGTAACATTAAAAATACTCAACCTTCACTCCACCACGAGCATCTGGGAATAATAAAATGCAAATTCAGGCCAGTTGGTTTTTAAATTGCCAATAATTGACTTCTTAACAATAGGCAAGTCTGATTTTGTACCGTATTCAGTTCTTCACATCCTCTAAATTTTGTGGTCTGGTTGTTTTTTTGCCTTCAAATACCCCCAAAAAAATTGTCTTGGGGTGTAAGATCTGGAGATATCGGAGGTCATTCCATGGTCCTCTTCTATCAATCCAGCGTTCAGGAAAAATTTCAGTCTAACGTAAAACAGCTTGATCAAAATGCTATGGTGCTCCAAATATTACTGCTCTCGATTATTCTTTGAGGTTATTTGTAGGTTGAAATCAGACAGCAGTATATGTATGAAAATGAACAAGATCTAGCAAATTCATGTTCATTTTCATAGAAAAAAAGTTCTACGGGTATCTTCAAAAAGGAAAGGGCCTAATACTAATAATTTTTCCTGAGCGCTAGATTGGTAGAAGAAGACCAATAGAGTTGCCTCCAAGATCTTCAGATCTTACGCCGAATTTCTATAACACCTGACAATTAGTTTAAATTAAATACAAAATTTAGAGGATTAAAAGAACAGAACACAGTGGAAAACTAGACAAATTACTCAAGAAGTCATTCACAATGTACTCAGCAAAGTAGATACACTTGCCTATTGTCCATGGTTGGTAATTTGAGAACTATTTGGCCTAATCTCGCATTTTTATAATCTCTTTTATTTTTAATATTAATTAGTTACTATTAATTTTTGGTAATTATAAAGTTTGTATCTCATAATTTTCATTTTCAAATGTTCTAACGCAAGATGGATTTTTTTATGCAGTCGTTTTAATAGAAATATTAGATTTGCCAAAAAGCAATACCAAAAATAGGCAAATGCCATTTAACAAAAATTTAGATTTTCGACAGCTGACGATCTAAAGAAGATATAGTAGTAAAAATATGCATTTTTGTAATTAAAATTGGACCTGTTTCGGGTTTTTTTGCAAAAACGTTTCGATTTTATTGAATATGTGCAGTACTTTTGCCCCACCCTGTAGTTATTGGAGAATACCCTTCATACTTTATTAGGCAATATGGGGTATGCCAGAAGGAAAAGCAAAAAACGAGGAATTAAAGTTAAACGCGGAGTATCATGGGAAAAATTAATGTTCATTATTTTCATCGTTAAAAAATAAAATTCGTAGCAAGGACGAGGATATCGAAACTTGCGTTCATTAATATTAAATTGGTTTAAATATTAATAATCTCGGCGACTAGAAAAAGCCGGCCAAAAAAACGTGTTACTATTACAACCTTACGTGACTTAATCAGCGCGAGTAGCCGCGGGTTTCTTATCTACACAAAAGACTAGGAATTACTGCGTTTACGCTGCTTCCGAGAATAAAATGTAGGATACCGTTTTTTCCCATAAATAAAATAAACAAGCGTTTTTTTTTTCAATTTATATTTCATTATATTTTATTATAATATGTAGCTAGTATTATTTTTATCGAATAAAAAAGACGCGTTAATAGGTGTTTCTCTGTGAAGGTGGTCTTTACGTGTATTTACAGCGTAGGTTTTTATAATTTGACAAGTAATAGAGTTTTGCATAAATTTTTATGCAACACGATATGAGAAAAAACAACTGAACATCAGAAATCAAAAATAAACCAAAGTTGTGTTTTTTTTTTAATGGAACACCCTATATATTATTGCATATTCTGATTCCTCGAATTTTCCCTTTTCAAAAATATATAACTTGTATATGTTTGCTTCAGCAGGTCGTGACATATTTCAGTTAAAGGCCCCTGTACACGTTTGGCCAATGAGTTGGGCCAACGTGTACAAGACTACTTGGCCTAACTTGGTCGTTGGCGGCCAGCGTTGGCCGGCCAGCCGAATGTTGGCGGTTTTCCGTGCACATATCAAAAGGTCTTCCAATCCGGCAACAGCGTTCACACGTTGGCCTCTTCTTCAGTTCATGGTTGCCTTTTAGGCGAAAACGATAGTGCTGCGGTATATAATAATTATTGTATTTACGAGATACGATGGCGGTATGGAGATGGCGGATGGTGATGAAGCTTTGAAGTTTATAGATTTGTACCAAAATGAACTAATGATATGGAATCCTAAACATAAACAACATAAAAATAAGAATAAAGTTTATTTTGCGTCATTTTTTTAATCACTTCTTTGGTGCATATTTCTATAATAATAAATACAATGCTGTAGAAGTAAATTGCCGCGGCTGTTTCCACATCCATCCTCGTCAAATGGCCAATGCAGAATGAGCAACGCCAACGTGTAAACAATGTCCTTATTTGTGGCCCATCTCATTGGCCCAACTAGTTGGCCAAACGTGTACAGGAGCCTTAAGAATAATTAAAAAACTAATTGTTGAATTAAACTGATCGTCAAAATTAGCGTAACACTTTTTAGATTAGCGCCATTTGTGTTCTATTCGAGTTAGAGACTCTCGCTCATAAAATTAGAGGAAAAAGGTGTTGTTTGGGTGGTCTGCCTCGTAGGCGCTAGCCCAGTCGAGGGTTCATGAGCCCAAGTCACAATGAACACTTGTCACGTGTACTAAGGCATCTCTCGCGAATTTGGCGATTTGGTGCAAAGGAAGGTTCTGTCTACCCAATGAGTCCTCTTTCAAAAAGGAAGGAAAAAAGATAAAAAAATTTGTAGTCCGAAACGAAGGCGAAGACTACGGATTCGTGAGTGTGGAATATGCAATTCCAAGCGTGCTGTCGACTATACTTTCTCTAACAAGCGTTTAGCAATCATAAAAAAAACTGTTCTGAACTCATATAAGTGTTTATTCATCAGTTTTTTTCGCGTGAGAGGTTATCTTTAAATTACGTTTGGAGAATGTGTTAAAAAAAGGCTTTTGCATGTACGAAATTTTTAATTCCACGACAGCTGTGGCGAGAGTGTCATCGTCAAATTAATGAGCCCACACCATCTGTCGCCGAAAAGACAATTATATAACAGGAACCGTCACCATCGATCTAAGGGACGATAACTTTTTTTTGCAAATGTAATGTATCACTCACCTGTCTCAATTTGTACAAAATTACACTGATATTCGCAGTTTTTTGTTTGTGTTTTTTTTTATTTTACTTAAACTGATTATTACGTAATCTGATCTAATAATTTTTCGACTCTTATTATAGTTTAAACGTTTTAACACTTAATTATGTATTAACTTATTTTATTTCATTATAATCAAAGCATTAAAAAAAATATCAATTCAAAAAAGTTTTACATATCAGGAGTGTTTCCTCCAAAATATTTAGGAGCATTTTGATGTGATTGAGTTTAGCTATAAATAGTCAAAAATTTCCCGAAGAATGTATTAAACCTTAATGAAGTAGGCATAAAACTCTTCTTAAAAGTATGTACAGAAAATAAAGTAAGGTGGGACAATATATGTCTCCTGCTCCGCATAGTAGCGCCCGTGAGGCAGATAGACCAACGGATAGATACCAGAAATATACCGAAGTATTTCAGAACTCTTTATTTACTTATATTTTTTATCAATATCCCACTGTGAATGTGGAAGCATTAGGTACCTTAAAACTGTAAATACATTTTGACGATGAGAAGCCAGTTGCACGTGTCAGTAACAAATATGTGACAGTCGAGATTGTACAAGTATGAAAATAGGTACAGTTTATTTAAATGGAACAATCTATTAATTTCCATTCGGCAATATTGCATTCTTTTGTCAAATGTGATTAAATTTGAACTACTGAGAGAATTTTTATTATCCCTAAAATTCTCGTGCCACCACTGACTACCTCAACTGTTGTAAACGAGCATGTTGCCCGTGCACGATGGTCACGTGATTCCGAATACGTTCGCCGGTCTATAGCGCCTGATTTGTGATGACTGATGACTAGGGTTCGGAAAGTTTGCTGTCACGCGTGTTAAACTGCGTTAGACTACCCTGCCCTTCCACCCCGGGATAGTGTACTACTGCGCACACGCGGGTCCTGGCGTGTTGTCGGGAAGGGTCAATGCCGTACGTAGCACGGGCAAGAGTTTTATAGTGCCGAGCCCTGCGTTGCAACACACATTTCCGGACCTTACTGATGACAGTGTTACAGTGGTGACTTATTTTATTATTTGTTGGTTGGACTATAGGTACTGATTACTAGATACCTGAATATTTAAAAAAAAATTACACCTCACCAGAATCGTTTAAAATTGAAATTAAAACAGCTCTTTTAAATTCGCCAGATCCTACTTTTTTTTGTAGTCAAATCGGTTGTTTATTTTCTACGAAGTTTACGCGTAAAATGTACAGTTTACAATGCCTCGATATATCGACTATCAACACCTCGTAACAAACTCAGATCTCAATATACTATGTACATATGTATGTAAACGAATCTAAAAAAACAAATCAGCTTTAAATGTGTGTTCTACGCCCGTATATTGTTAATCCCAAACTATATGTTCGTTGCGTTTTGTTTGTTATCGCGTGAATTAGTGCATGAAGTGACGGTTTAATTCAAGGGACTGAAACTAATTAGTAATTACTGACTTAATGTGGAATATATTTACATCGGCCATTAGAGTTTTTAAATACGCACGTTCGCAAAAAAAAGCTGCTGTTTTAAATTCTGCTTGCCCCCAAGGGGATGAAGGCTCGTGCAAAACGTTGGCAATTTAAGATATTTATTAATGAGTTAGCGCACTTCTTCCCTAGGTAACGTTCTTGCGGGTGCTATTCCTTAACCCATTCTAGCACCAACTCTATATCAGATGTTCTTGAAAAAGTGTCCAATATTTTACTGGGTGATTTTAAGACAGAAAGTTCATATAAAAATCGTCAAAAACTTTTCGTTTCGAAAATACAGAAGAAGAATTTATAAGAAATGTCTCTCTTAAATCTTAAAATTACTTGAAAAATTACCCTGAAACAAATTGGACACTTATTAAGAAAAACCCAATATATAGTCCAAGAAACAAATAATGAAAAGAGTGTTTTATATTTTTTAATGCGAATTTTGTGGCCTTTATGACCTGTATGATCTTCATGACCTAAATAACATCTATAGCCTATTTGACCTTTATAACCCGTATGACCTGTGTAACCCTTATGACTTATAAGACCTTTATCGACCATATGACTTTTATTATTTTTATGGTCTAGAGTAACTTTACGACCCATATAACCTTTCTGATGTGTATGACCCAATAACCCTATTTATAACCTATTTAACCTTCATCACCACTACGGCCTACATGACTGTTATAACCCATGTTGGCTTATGGATTGCTCTTATTTTTGCTACTATGTCCATTTCCGATATAATTATATAGAGTGAATCAGAAAGAATGGGCCAACACTAAACTGGAGATACTAGACATTGAGCTCAATCATAATGATTGAGCTCAACATGCCTTATACCAATGTCGCCGGTTTAAGAGATACAGCGTGTTCAAAGTTTAAATTTTATTCTGAAATTTCTCAATAATTCACAAAGTTTTGATATTATAAATCTGAAAGTTGGTAGCTTTATGTTTTTTGGTGTGAAAATTACGAATGTCAAGCTTATTTTGACGTTACTCCTTGAGGGCGCTAGTTTCACCATATTATTTAGGTAAATTAAAACGTATTTTTTTATCTGTTGCGTCGAGAATCTAAAAGAGCGCTCAATTCTATAGAAAAAAGATACTCCCGTTTAGGTCGTCTAAAGCTATCGGTTTTTTAAGTTATATGCATTTAAAAGGTTCAATGTATTTTTTTATGATTTTTTGAAGATGAAAAGGTATGGAGAAGCAATCAAAGCAAAAGTAAATAACAATAACAATTGTTGGTAATAACGACAATAACAAACTTCAAATCAAATATTGGTAGTGGCCACCAGTGGGCATGCATAATTATTGCCTATTATATAAAATTATTAGAAATGGGCATAGTAGTAAAAATGAGAGTAGAGGCTTATTTATGTGATGTTTGAATTATTTTACCACAAAAACCTATAAAACGACACGTCACACAAATATATTTCTTAGTTCACATTAAACTACAATCTACAAAATATTTTTTATATTGCAAAAACTGTAGTCACTTCCAACCCGGTGAAAACCAGAACTCTTACATCAAATGCAAATAAAATGCAGCGCGTATTAAACGAGCTTTTAATTTTATTATTTATATAAAATGGCTACAATAAACGGTATCAGCAAGCAGATGTTATGAATATGAACATACCTATATGTATGTAGGGAAGGGATACAAACGCACCTGTTTTAGAACTGCAAATTCTATGCAATAAATGAATGATATAGTATGATGCTACCAATGGAATTTTTTTATTATCGTACTTAACTATCTTACTATCAATAAATAATTGTTGTTATCCTAACCACTTGGTATAAGTATTATAATGTTATTCTTATATCGTTATGTAATTATTCATATTGTACTCTGTCATACCTAATACCCCAAGGTATTGAGGAAATGTGCCAATTGAAACAAAGGTGTTAAATGTTCAGTATAGAAATAATGATTTAAGGTGATTTTATTATGTGGATAGTAAAGAATTAACTTTTTCTATTTTATATTACGAGGTGTGTAAATTATGTAATGAGACTGGTTTTTTTATTTTTTTTTATTTAAATAGAATTACAATTCAGTATTGTCTCCTTCAAAATAACTTCCTTGAGAAGACACACAGCGTTGGAGACGGTTATTGCATTCCTCATAGCAGTGCTGGAACTCATATACTGGATAGCCTTCAGCTGCTCGGTTACAGCCGTTTGAATATTTTCTATGGTCTCAAAATGACGTCCCTTGAGGTGATTTTTCAATCTCGGGAGGAGAAAAAAGTCACGTTCAAGGACTCAAGTCAGGCGAATAAGTAATAACTTTTCACCGATCATTACCGACTATAACACTGAACGTACAAGATCCCGTATTCTATCGACATTTTCATCGGTTCTTGAAGATGAAGACCTTCCGCTGCGTGGTTCATCCTCAATCAACTCTCTTCCTTCTGAGAATGCCTTAAACCACCTAAAAACCTGAGATCTTGAAAAAAATACTGTCTCTGTCAGACAAAATCACTGTAGGCGTGTTGAAGTTTTGCAAAAATATCCGTTGCGCTGTGTCCAAGTCTGAAGCAAAACTTGATAGCACACCGTTGCACAAAATTAATGCCACTCATTTTTAAAACGCACTAGAAAAACCCGGTTTACCAAAAACATTCACAAAGAACAAACAAATGACTCTAACCAGTTCAAACTTGTACTGAAGGTGCATTACATGTTAACCTACCGCCCTTCCAAGTCCCGTCTCCGCTAGATCGGGCGCTACGTTGCCAGTCTCATTACTTACATAATTTACACATCTCGTAGTTTCTTACCATTACTAATGTTTTTATGATGATACCAAAAATGTTTCACTTTTTTGTAACACAATGGTTTTGTGAAGAAGAAATCATGAATAAAACATGTTTAAAAAGGATATTTCCATTCTCAGTAATATTTGTAATGTACCAGCTTTTCTACAAAGAGTAAATCAAAAATAAAAAATCGTATATGAAACTTTCTCCCATAAATCATGAAATACGCTCCGCTTATAAACACCCACTGTCAAAATTATCAGAAGATTTAACAGCAGTGGGTATGCTACCTGTTAAATGACCAATAAATGTTCAATTTTCAATTATACTCAATATTATTACCGTTACTAATACTGTTTACTAGTGTTACTAATGATAAGTCGTAAATTACCGGCGTTATATATTTAAATGACCCTTTAAGTTGGCTCACCTACATAGAAAGTAATTTTCTACATGTCTTTGATTACTGCTTTTCATGGACGCCCGCAACCACAAAAAACTAAATAGGAAAAGTAATTACGGATAAAATAGAGACAATGCAATAGTCTAACGTATTCCTTCATTGTATTAACATTTTATCCCGATCAAGGAAGGACGAATTTTCGCAATACTTTACTGAAACAATTCCCATGCCGTCGCCGTTCCTTATCGTGATTAGGTTTTTTTTTCGTTTTGTTTTATGGGTCATAAATATTTCAATAAATAATCGGCGATAGGTACACTTTTTGCTTATAATCGTAAACGTTGTTTACAGTTTTTTATTGGTATATTGTTCTAGTTTCCAATTTTGGTACATCTAAATGTATTGTTTTAACTATAACGGGGTAGCTTATTGTTTTTATTATTCCTTATCTAGCTAGTAGATATTTGCGTTATTCATTTATTGTTAGTTGTTTATTAAATACCAAAGAGAGGTCGAATTTCTTAAAAAGGTTTTAAGAATTTCCAAATGCTTTTCCTTTACAGAGAGCGGCAAAAATATTGCACAAAGAGTGACCGCAAGTTTCGCCTGTTTCGCAGCCCTTGAAATCCAACTTCAAATCTATGCTAAATAATAGTTTATGATGAGACTTTCATTTTCTGAAAATTTTAAATTGAGGCAGCATTTGGTTCTTGAGATATCGATAGTCAAAGTTGTCAATTTTGCATGGGTTCACAATTCATTACATTCAGGAGAAATGGGGGATTCAGAGACGCTCAGCCGCTGACCGCTATGTGTTAGTAGTTAGCCTTTTCTGACAGTCAGCGGCTTAACACTCCCTGAATCATTTGTATGAGTTTCCCAAAAATTTTAAAACGTAATTTTTTTTTTGGCCTAGATAACTTTCCCGAATCCTGGATTCCTAATTTCCCCCCCCCTCCCTTCCTTCAAGAACCCAAAAAGACAAAGGGGGGTTTTTTTTTTTTTTTCTTTTTTTTCCAAATTAAATAAAAATCCCCTTCCCCCCCCCCCACCAAAAAAAAAAAAAAAGAGGGGAGAGATTTATTTTTCTTCCCCCCCCCCCCCCCCCTTTTTTTTTTTTTTTTTTTTTTTTCCCCCCCGCCCCAAAAAAAAAAAAACCCCCCCCCCCCCCCCCCGGGGGGGGGGGGGGTTCCCCCCCCCCCCCCCCCCCCCCCGGGCCCCCCCCCCCCCAATGATTCTTTTGAGACAACAAGTTATCGTTTGCGATTTATTACATACAGCAATATTTTTTTTAAACTTAAACAATTATAAATTCTTCCCTTCCTCCGTATCTCAATTATTCAAACATTTCATAGTTTGATAAATAATATACATAAGGTTCAACATAAATTCTAATAACAGCAACCATCTTTGCGCGAAAAAATAAGACGGAATTGAACAATACATTTTTTTACTAAAGGCTGGTATTGTTATTTGGTTGTTAAAGAAATATTAAAAAATAAAGAAATATTAATTCCCAAATGCTTAATAAATCTTAAGAAAAAAATGGATCGATATAAGCTAAGTAATATTGCATTTCGGGCTCATGTAAAATTGACAACTTTGACCCTCGATATCTCGAGAACCGAATGCAGCCTCAATCTGAAATTTTCAGGGATTAAGAGTCTCATCATAAACTATCATTTAGCATACATTTGAAGTTAGATTTCAAGGGCTGCCAAACAGGCGAAAAATGGCTTGTTTTTGGGTCAAAGACCGTCTTCAATTTATTTGAAATGAAAACAACGCGTTTTCCAAAAAAAAAATTAATTAGTTGTTTTTTTTAAGAAACCCGTAGAACTTTTTTTGATGAAAGTGAACACGATTTAGCAAACATTGCTGTCTGCAACCACAAATATCCTCAAAGAATAATCGACATCTCTAAAATTTTCTGATGTTAAGATGGTAATTCTAAGTTGGTAACATTTTTTTGCAGTTGTTTTACTGGAAAGTGCGTACATTTGCGAAAAGCAATACCAAAAATAGATAATTGCCATTTGAAAAATATGACGTAATCTCTCGAAAACAGTTGACTATCGAAAGGTCGGCCATATAGGTATATATGGCAGTCAAAGTATGTATTTTTTGAATCTAAATTTGACAAGTTTTAAAATTTGCGAAAATTTGCTTTTTTCGGTTTTATTGAATTAGTGCAGTACTTTTACTGCTCTATGCGTTATTAATATTTATTTGTAACACCTTTTACTATTATTACTAGAAATATACACTCAATGTGAGTCAATTACTACAGCAAAAGTTGTATGCTTAACTGATACCTAATAATTATTGTAAACCTGATTTTTCCATCAAGAAATATGAATGAAGAGTTCGGTCAATGTTAACGACTGCATTATTCATAATTAATTATTGTGAAAAGCGTAATTAATAATATTACCGACTTTATGGGTCGCTTATACGTATTTCTATAATTACAATGAGGTGTTATGTAAATCTTGCAATAAATAAGTGGCCATTGTAGTATCTTAGATCTTGCACACAATCGCGGTGATTACTTTTTATTCACACGTACTCTGCAAAAAAAAAGTAAACTTCCCGAAGAATGAGTCCAAAAAATGAGAAAGTATTGAAGGAAAATGAACATGACAGCGACATACAGCGACCAAACTTATACGAGGGTAGTCCCAGAAGTACCCGACCTAAGAAAGAAAACACAAACAATTTGGGAAAAAAATATCTTTATTTCTCTACATAGTCTCCTTTTAGTTCGATACACTTTTCCCAGCGATGTTCAAGAGCTTCGATACCCTGTTTATAGTGAGAATCGTCGAGCTCCTCAAAATAGCCATCACCTGCAGATTCCACCTCTTCATTGTTGGCAAATCTTTTACCACCGAGTCATTTTTTCAAGACGAAGCAATTCGAACTTTTAACTCATTGATTTTGGCCATCGCGATAACGGATGTGTGAACTGGTGCATTATCTTGATGAAACAAAATTTTCTTCTTCGCCAAATGCGGCTGTTTTTTCTTGATTTCTCACTCAAACTGTGCATTAAGTTCACATAATACTTGCCGTTGATTATTTTTCCTTTTTTTAAGATAATCAATGAGAATTATCCCACGTACATCCCAAAATACTGACGCCATGACCTTGCCTGCAGATGGAACTGTCTTCGCCTTCTTTGAAGCCGATTCTCCCCTTTCAGTCCATTGTTTTGACTGTTCCTTCGTCTCAGGTGTAAAATGATGAGCCCATGTTTCCCGTGATTATAAATCGACGCAAAAACTCGGCTTTATTGTTGTGAAACTGTGTCAAACAGTCGACTGAAACATCCTCACGACGCTGTTTTTGTTTCAATGTGCGTAATCGCGGCACCCATCTTACGCATAGCTTTCTCATGTCCAAATGATCAATCAATGTGCGATGTACAGCACTTTTTGAAATACCTACCATATCTGCTAGCTCGCGCACTTTCAGTCGAAGGTCTTCCATTACCATTTTGTGAATTTTCTTCATCATTTCACCACGTGGTCACCTCATTTGGTCGACCACTGCGATGTTCGTCTTGGCAGCTCATACGGCCTCGTTTAAACTCTGCCACCATTTTACTGTCGTAAACGAAGGAGCAGACTCCCCCAGAGTATAATCTAGCTCCACTTTGATATTGGTTGGATTGAGGCCTTTTAAATGAAAATGCTCACTGAAAGCGGTCACTATTGATAGCTGCCAAACGAATATAAAATGCACGCAAACAAATATAAAATGCAAATAGACATACCATTGTTCCATCAATTTCAACACGATAAGAACTCGAAGCATTAATCGCGACTAGTAAAACTGGATTGAGGCTTTTGAGGAGAAAAAATATCAGAGTTAGGAAGAAACCATCCCAATCCTTCGACCTTAAACCCACAAAAGATCTTTGGAAACACATTGATAAAAAAATATGGTACAAAGTCTCACTTACGAACTCTGAACGAACTGGAGTAGTTAAGGAAGCTTGGGTAACTATTAGCAGAGCAATGTTAACAATAACTTTGTTTTTTCAATAATTAATTTACTTCTTAATTTGTTACTTGAAATATGATTTTTGCTATAATTTTGGCCACTAATGTGTGTAGTTGTCGTAGCTATCAAAACTAAGTGAACCCTTTTTGCCAATGCCTACAAATAGGGGGCGTGGTGTATATGGGGCATTCCACGCCAACTAAGTGAGATAAAAAAAATCTGTTTGAAACATATCAGAATCGATAGTACTTGCTAAAAAAAACTAACTTCATTAAAATTTTAGATTTTTAGAGCCACTCTAAAATTTCAATTTTCTCGGTAAAAATTTAAAAAACTAAAAAAAAGGTTGCAGTGGTTTTTTGCGTAGAATACGATAAAAATATTTTCAAAAGTATTGGGGGTAATTTTCTCCCTTATTTTGAGGATTGAAAGTTTAAAATCGAAATTTCGAAAAATACGACACGATTTTTTTAATTTTTTTTTTTTTGTACTTCGATTAATTTCTAATTTATAATGGGGGTCGACTGGCCCAAAAAACGGCCCAAAGGTGAAAAAACGTGGTTTTAGCGTATTTTCTCATCCTGTGAGATAGTAAATGGCAAGTGAATAATATATTCCAAGGTTTTTGGTATGGCAGTATGGCAGTCAACTTTTAAAAAAATGCCTAAATTTTGAAATTTAGCAATTTTTGAAAGATTGATCGTTACGTTAGATCCACCACTTTATCTTTTGAAAATTTCATGTCAGATTTGTACTCAGCGAATCTAAGAACGTAAGAGATGTCGATTAATTATTTTAAAAAAAGATCTTAAACCCAGTTAAAAAGAATAATTTAAACTCTTTAATAGTAAATACCAAACATTTCAACTTTATGATTTTTTTCTTGATAACGGTGGCTCTTGAAAAAAATTCATCACATACATTTTCGACTTAAAATTTCCCTTGCACTATATTTTTAAAAAGTGGATATTATTGGAATTTTAAAAAAATTTATTTTTAATATAAAAAAATTAATGCAAATTTCTGTACAGAGGTGTACTGAGAACCCAGGGGTGCTCCCGTGTTTTTTTTTTTTTTTCCCCCCCCCCCCCCCCCCCCTTTTCTCCCTAGTCATCACCAAGAGTGTATAGTCATCACCTCATAAAAAGTGAAGTGGGTCCCATGCGTCGTTTTCAAGATATGGCTAACTGAAATATCACGCACCGCCACTGCTGTCATGTACTTATTTGTGGCAACAATTGGTTACATTTCATTTAAAAAAAAAGAACTATATCACAGTAACGGTTAACTACAAAATGTCCAAAAGTGAATTTCATTTCTCATGTAAGAATACTACCAGAGGTGTTACCTCGGACAAAAATACTTAAAATGTTCTTCAATAACATTGATTCTATTACGTGTATTTTTATTGAGGAAAATATCAGCCTATCCTTTGCATAAAATGTTCTAAATTTCAAAAACATAAACCTTGCATACCATAAACTTACACGTGAAATCTATTAAACTTGCATTCATTTCTGTGACGATCAATGTTTATATGTATATACTAGTATACATTGTGTATATGTGAGCCCTAATTAAGTTGGTTTTTGTCCTTCGTAGCCAAAACGGATCAACGAAATAATAACTAAACTGTACTACATACTGCATTTAATTGGTATTTGATTTGAATAGCATTTAATAGGTTAATAATTTTGGGAAAAAAAGTGACCTTATAATAGATATGCCTTAAAATTTCATAATGCAGTTTTAATAAAGATAATGGACACGTGTAAATGCAATTGTTGTGTTTCGTTATTGTTCTGCGTTAACTACACTTTTGTTCGTGCATTTCAACTTCTATTTAACCTTTCATATTCACAAGTAAGAACAAACATAGTGGTTGGGTCGACGCTAACAAAATTTTTAGTACTAGTTTTATTAAAATTTCTGTAATTTACTCATATAGTACGCGTCTAAAATATGTTACCCCCTTTACTTTTGCACGACAAAATCGAATAAAAAAAATAGCATACATAAAGTAAGGCTAAAAACATGTTTTTGGTTAATCACTAGCGACATAATAGTTAAACACGGCGTTGCGGCGAAAGTTTTTTTTAAATGGCAACAATGTGCGAGTGACATATCTTCTGAAAGCTGCTTGAAATTGCTATTTAACCGTATTTTGATTTAATTTGAAACAATTTCTCGTCGGTGTACCGGATGATTGTTACACCCTGTAAACTAAAATTTGAGAAGTTCTCAGGTTCTCGGTGAAAACCTGGTTTATATTTTTTAATTTTAATTCTTAATATTCCAATAATAATAATGAGTTGAGAGTGTCACCAAAAAGGCACAAAATATGTGTATCAAAATAATTAGGAACATCAAACGTACGACCAAACTCGTTTTTTTTATATTCAAAATAAACGGTGGTTCAACGGAAAAAAACGAGTGTGTTTCACTCTCTTCCGTTACAATAATTGCGATAAATGGTTCAAGGTAAATAATTTAAATAAATTGTTAAAACAGAAGTTACGGCTTGTAGTAAGCTAATACATATTCATGAAAATTTTAATTGTTCGATGTATCGCTAAAAGAAATTCACTTGTGTTTAAAAATAAAAATGTACTGTTTGGATTCGGATAGATAAAATTTACATTACAGTTTATTAGTTACCTGCCATTGGAAAAACTATGTTTTTAGTAATTTTGTACTAATTTCACTAATGAGACAATTCGTGGGTTCTACAAACAAGTTAATGAATGAGAAAAAATAAAAGTCTAGTCGTCTGTTTATAGAGGAACGATTTGTAAATACGAGCTTTAAAGTACATCATATTTTTTATGGATTTTTTTTAACGTATATGGACAATGAATGACTAATCTGCATTAGCAATACATGTATTTTTGCGTTAATACCATTACCGCTAATTGGTAAAACAAAAATCCTAGTACTAAATTAAGCTGCAAATATACATAATATGTACTTTAAAGATACTGATTTTTTATTACTCACAAATATGTATGTACAAGTATGTACAAGTATTATTACTCAAAATTATGTACAAGTATTGTACATAATGGAACAAGTGGATGAAATTAATAATGTGTATTATAAAGGCAGGCATAATTTCTTCATGAATTTTATATTACGAATTCAAATATTTTTGTATCATAATTCAAAAATATTTGTATCATAAAACAATTTTGATGCCACCAGTTATATATACAGTGATGGGTAAAAGTGTAAAACTATGTAAATATTTCTGTTTAGTTTGTTAAAGTTGATAGAGACATTCATATGAAATTTAAAGTGTGAAAATTAGCATTAAAAAGCCATAACTTGAACTTAGCTTGAAATCTACAGTGTTTAAAAAAATACAATTTCATAACAATTAAATTTTCCAATACTCTGATGAGTTTATTATAAAGAACTTTAAATACTTGGTATCTAAAGTGTCTTATTTAGGAGCTACAGGCAAACGAAAATCGTACAAAACTGAATGAGTCAATGAAGACTAAATAATTGAGATAAAATATATTATTATTCGATATCGCGACAAAAAAATTGTTTCTTTAGTTTTTTAATGATAAAGCATAAAAAACAGAGTAGTAGAAAAAATAGCAAATAAATCGTAATGAACAAGACAGACCAACGGAATAATTACACTTAGTTTATTAATGATAAGATGTGTTATTAAGCTATGAGTACTAGAACGACAGACATATACTGCCAGTCTAGAATATAATTTACATAAATTATCTCATAATCTTCGCTATTTCCGGTGTATTTTTTTTTAATTTTCTCGGTGATTCCCTGAGCCAATTGTCGCAACCTATTAGGTCTTTGAAAATAAACTTTAAATAACTCCAACAAGTAGTCCAGTGGAATAAGGCTATTCCACTGGCTATTTCACGCTTCTTCGTCCAATCCGTTTGCGAGGAAAGTCTTGATTTAATTGACCTCGAACAATACGAGCATAATGAGGTGTGTCCCATGCTGCAAAAACCAGATATCTGGAAATTGCCCTTTTACCTCTAATTAGGGGAATTTTAGTTATTCAAAAGCTTGAAGTATCTGAATCCGGTTAAATTTTTACCTAAAAAATAAGTAATGGCCCAGTGATTCGATTTCTGCAAATTCCAGCCCGAACTTTTAAGGGTGCTGTTTATTAGCTTCCTGCATCCGACAAAAAAACGCAAAATTTTTTGACGTTTCGTCTAATGTACTCAGACTTTTTCAAGGCTTATTTAGTGAATAGAGAAACTATTTTTTTGTCGCAAAATATATTAATAATATATTTTATCTTAATTATTTGGTCTTCATTGAAAGGGTTTTGTACGATTGTTTTTTTTTTTGTACGATTTTCATTTTTCTGTAGCTCCCAAAATAATCACATTAAATACCAAGTATGTAGTTCCTTAAAATCAGCTCATCAAAGAGTATCGGAAAATGTGAAAAATATGCAGGTCATTCCATTAAAAAAGAAAACTTTGGTGCCTCATCGTTTTTTGAACACTCTGTACATTTCAAACTAACTTCAAGTTATGGCTTTTTAACGCTAATTTTCACATTTAAAATTTCGTGTCAATGTTTCTGTTAACTTTAAGAGGTATTAACGTTATCCCACAGTTTTGCCCATCACTGTATACATGTATATACATATATGAAGCTTTGCCTTGGCCTTGAAATTGTGCTCATTTCTTTTGTATGTAGCTGCAGCCATGAAAGCATCGTGAAGTACAGTCTGAAATTGTTTATTTGTGGATATCTAATATCAATATATATATCCATAATCTCTCAAGTATGGTCGTTCTACCTACGTTCATTGTGCGTAGTTCGTGGGCAAAGATATTATTGGCGTAGTGTAGTTCGACAGCTCGAATAACTCGGATAAGACAAATCGGTTTTATTCTCCTATTCAGTATATATTATGTACTACTTTGTTTTGTAAAATTGTTTGCATTCTTTGAATGATGTCTTTTAATCTAGTCTCCACACAATATAAAACTAATGTATTTATTTGGCTTCTCTGATAGACAACACAAGATCTTTCCTAAATGTTTTTTATTTTTCTTAGTCGCGAAATTTTTATTTGTTTTTGTATTTATTTTTTTTAGTTAAAGAAAATGTTACTTTTTTTGTAGATTTACTAAC
>JAPWTK010001384.1:0-52434 GCA_029963805.1 Aromia moschata
TTTTCGACAAAAAATTTTTTAAAATTTAATATTTAAATATTTAAATATTTAAAAGTTACAACTACTAGTTTTTTAATACATGAAAATAGAACCAATACTTTACCTTCATTAGCGGTTTTTCTTTCGTTTTATATCATTTGAAGATAAACAATAGATTTACTGTGAAATGTATTGCCCTCTCATAAAAACATGTTTGTATGAAAACGAAACTTAAACATCAATTTTCTTTAAAAACTACGGCCCTGTATTTCTAAGATTTTATTACAATAAATATAAAGTTCATGGTTGGCAAATGATATATGTGCGAATATATCGAACTTTTTCCATAATACGATATTAATTTGATCTTTAACGCTGTTTTTCTCGGGAAAACACAGCACTTTTGCGAAAAATTATCAAGAATAAAAGTTCTTTTTTTTGTACATTTACAGAATTTTGAACGATTTTTTGAATTTTGCAAAAATTGACAAGTGCAAAATTAAAAAATCGCTCAAAAAAATTCTGGAAAAATTCCAGCGTATTCTTTAAGTGAGTTTAAGAACTTTTTATTCTTGCAATTTTTTAAAAAAGTGCGTCATTTTCGTATAAATAGGTTTTGAAGTTTTTTGCAAAAATTTTGCAGTTGATGTGCCATTTTGGATGCACAGGGGAGAAAAATCGATATTTAAAAAAAAAACAATACATCCTTTTTAAGTTTAGACATTTATCTCACAGGTTACTGAGGTTCCAGGTCCATGGCAGACCCAAAATCAAATAAAAAAATTGATTTAAAAAAAAAATTGTCGAAAAATCGTGTTTTTTTGTAAAAAAAAATTGTTTTTTGCCTATTTAACAATTTTTCAGACAAATTTAATTGACACCCACTGAAAGGGCAATTCTTTATCTTTCAAAATATGTCCCCAAAAATTTTTCTGTAGCGAATAGGAAAAGTTCTGAGGCACCGAAGAGCAATATGCTTCGAGAGGCATTCTGGGCCGAAACGGGTTAAGGGGGTCCTCTGGCTTCTCGGTTGTTTTTTTTACGGCTTTTTCAATAATTTTTCACGGGCAAACCATCGAAATAATAAATCTCATCGTTTTTACATGATCTTTATTAACATTTAAATGAGCTTTAAAAATTTTTTGAAGACAACATATGTGCGAGAGGGATCTAGTGGACTGTATTCGAAATAAGGCACTTACGGCCTCCATTGTAGGCCGCGATCTCCCAAGGTCCATGTGCACGTGGGTGCTTTCCTTCCGATGCACTTATGCCGGCCGGCGTCACTGATGTGCACTGCAGTTCCGATAACCCAAAATAGTCACTGATGCACTGTGCAAGTAGATGCACTAAAATATCTAATGCGTTGTTAACGTAGAGAGAGCAAAAATCGCGTGTCTTATCTTCGAGAGAGTTGAGTTAAAATTCATTCTTCATATTGTTGTCCTGTGCCTTTTTTGAGCGGAGAGTCCCAAAAAAATGACAGTGTATGAGTAATGTTGGTTGTATACACTTGAGGAGTAAAATTAATTAAAATATTGAATAAAGACGGAACATATCATTGCTCACCTAAAAAAGTTATTAACATTTTACCAGAGAAAGGAGAGGGAGAGAGAGGAGTTTACGAGAAAAAGGTAGGAGAGATGAGAAGTTTAATTGGAGGGTAAAGGACAGACCTTGGAGACAGGTCTTTTGAGATTGCTCCGCGCTTTGGCCACCGTAAACACCCCTGTAACATCACCCCCACCAGGGTGAAATCACACCCAACCTGACCAACCTGCCAAGTTTTTTGTGTGACAATTCATCCTTTAAGAGAACGAGGGTGCCCCATTTCAAGTGGCACTGAGGAATCTAGCCACTTTGCTTCTGTTGCAAGAGCGAGTGTAAATATTCCCGAAGCCAGAAACGCCAAAAGTCCCAGTGCATACGGAAGAGGAGCTCCCAACGATTAAGACGTCCAAGGGTTATTTCTGAGACGTCATCATCGGGGAGAGAATTTTGTTGATTAAGAGTCATAAAAAACCGAGAAGATATACGCCGAGATCTCTTTGGTCCGAACTCATTGGCGTAGAGGTGAGAGTTGAGAACACCCCCGATTTTAGTAAGAACTGTGTTGTGCCCTTCATATTTGTGAATTTTTTTGCCAACGACTCGAGTCAAAAGATGTTTTACGGACTAAACACCCCCTCCCAACAAACCACCCCACCGTTTGGGGACGGGGGATAGTAAAGCTGAGGAAATTGTACATCCTCTTTCCTTTGGTTTTTCATGTGGGAAAGGGGAGCAATACAAATGCCAACCAAGGGAGCTCTACAGCGCGCACCAAAAAACCCCCACCAACAAACGCCCCGAAACAAAAAAAGCGAAAGGAAGTTAGAAAAGATTCCCTAGACAAGGAAGAGGACAACGATGTAGTAAAAATTTTTTTGCCATACAAACAAATAAACATATCCAAGCCTTTTTGGGACTTAACACCACGAAGCTTTCCTAGAGTAATAAAGAAAGGGCCTGCAAAGTCAACACCTACTTTGGAGAATGGTTTTATTTGAGAGATTCTAGCAGCAGGGAGGTCAGGAATTGGGCTGCTGATGAGAAATTGGCCTTGCACGAAAGCACGTGTGACAACGAGAGATTACCGTCTACGGATAGCTCGTTTTGCGCCTAAAATCCAATATCGCTGAGATAGCAAATACTGAAGAGTTTGAGCTCCGGGGTGAAGAAAGACCTTATGAGTGTGATCAAATATGATATCCAGGAGTCTGTGTTTGTTTGGCAAAAGACAAGGATGTCTTTGGGGGGAAGAGAGATAAGAGTTACTAAGCGACTGCCCACCCTGGGAACTCCTGACTTTATCCAAAAATGGAGTTAACTTCTTAAAAGTCCTTTGGAGTGGTCGCTGAGATTTGAGGCGATAAATTTCTGTCGAGAATTCGGCTTCTTGTACAGTTTTTGATAAGAAGGGTTAACGAATTTTCTAATTCTGAACGAGATAAATAACCAGACTGTTTGGCCTGAGCGTGTTTGAGATTGTGAAGAAATCTTAGAATGTAAGCCAAGATTCGTTGAATTTTAGAGAGGAAGAGTAGTTTTCAATTAGTTCAGAAAAAGTGTTTTGAAGGGGTTTGATTCTCTACACTGAGGAGAGTGACAGGATGTTTTTCTTCATCAGTCTCTGGAATATCAGAGAGAGTTGGCTAATATTCAGACGACATAGAGAGCCAACGAGGTCCGGAAAACCAGAGAGAGTTTGAGATTGAGCAGATGGCAATAGTCCACGGGAGGCGGAATCGGCAGGATTATCCTGCGAGCTAATATGTCGCCAAATTGAGGAAGGACGTTCTCATGAATCTTAGTGACCCGATTACATACGGAACGTACCCCATCGGTGAGGTGAGGAAATAACCAAGCCAGAGTTATAGTCGAGTCTAACCACCCATAAACTTTAGAGATGGTTATATGATCTTCGAAAAGTGACAGTACAAAGTTCATCAGTTCGGAGAGAAGTAGAGCTGAACAGAGTTCAAGTCTGGGAATTGATATGGATTTCAGTGGAGCAACCTTAGATTTTGCACAAATAAAGTTGATCTGAATTTTACCAGAGGGTAGAGTAGAGCGCAGATAAATAACCGCTGAGTATCCCCTAGAGCTGGCATCACAAAACCCGTGAATTCTAGAGCAATGTAACTTTCGGGAATAATGTGACGAGGAATATGAATGTCCTGGATAGCAGAAAGTTCCTGTTTGAATTGAGTCCAATGTCTAAAATGTCATCAGACGGGGGAGAGTCCCAATCAGTGTTTCTGGCCCAGAGCTGCTTTTGAATTATGAACTTCAAATATAGAGTGAGAGGGGTCAAGAAACCTAATGGATCGAATATTCGAGCGAGGTCCGATAACATTGATCTTTTGTACAGATTTTCTGGAGAGGCGTGATTTTAAAAATGAAACTGTCTGAGGAGGGAGACCATTGAAGACCTAATATTTTAACTGTCGAATCAGTTTCTGAGTCTAATGCGAATGGTAAACTGCTAGATGGCAAGTGAGTGAGTAAACCTGGGTGATTACTAGCTTATTTAGAAATTCAAAACATCCTTTATTGAAGTGAAATGAGCTCTTGTTGAACTTCAAGAGCAGAGTTCAAAGAGTTGCTGCCAGATAATACATCATCGACGTATACATCGGTTTCAAGAATTTTGAAACGATAGGAAACTCATTTTTAAATTCCTTCGCGAGTTGTAACAAAGTTCTAATGGCAAGAAAAGGAGAGCAATTCATACCATACGTGACCGTATTGAGAACAAAGGTTTGAACTGGATCATCTTTGAGAAACGCCATAATATCTTTTTGATAAGAGCGATCTTCCTCGCGAACTAAAACCTGCCTAAACATCTGTTTAATATCTGCGGTGAATACCATAGCATGGAGACGAAATCTGAGTAGGATTGAGTTCAGATCTTGTTGAAGTTTGGGCCCAGGAAGGAGAGTATCATTGAGTGAATAATTATTCATGTCCTTTGCACTAGCGTCGAAAACTACTCTCAGCTTAGTGGTTGAGCTGTCCGAGTTTAAAGACGCAGTGATGGGGAATATAACAGAGTGCAAGTCTGAAGAAATTTCCTTACATGGAGACATATGACCTGACAACAGATAGTCCATCATAAATTCAGAATACTGAGAGAGAAGGTTTGGTTGGTTATAGAGACGACGTTCGAGTGAGTTAAGTCTTCGTAAAAGCTAGGTCACGAGTACCTTGGAATGTTGGAAGATCCTTTCGGAAAGGAAGAGCTATTACAAAACGACCAGATTCCAAATGAGAAACGGTACTGGAATAATGATTTTCAGCGAGATTATCCTCGGGTGTCAATTTTTGAGAGCGAGGAACTTGCTCCAAATCCCAAAATTTAGTTACTAACCTTTCCAAAGAAAGATCAGCGTGAGAGAGAAAGTGTTAGAGACGATGGTAGTAGGAGGTTTCTCCATTTTACCTGTAACCATCCATCCGAAGATTGTGTCAATGGCTACTAAACCATTCGAAAGGTTAAGGGTAGCACCTTTAGAATATGACCAAAAGTGTCAGCACCTAATAGCATATCTATAGGGCCAGAGATATTAAATTTAGGATCTGCCAAAAGAGAGATTTGAGAAATTCGATAATATGGTATCTTCGAGAGAGACAGAGGGCATATTCGAACAAATCCTAGAGAGAACAATAAAATCCAACTCAAATGTTGGAGAGGTGTCATGACAAGGTCTAATACTAGAGGAGACGATTTGAGAAGAGTGAGCACTAGTCTGACCTATGCCACAGACTGAGATATTAGACGAGCGTCTAGCTAACCCCAGTTTATTTGCACAACGAGAAGAGATATAGTTAGAGTCGCTAGCACTATCAATAAGCGCTCTAACTGGTATAAATTGTCCGTGTCCATTCAAAACACCAACCATGGCAGTAGACAACAACACGAGAGAATTATCGTGCGATAATAGGGAGTGTTAGATGTAGAGAGCGAATCTTGATGTGAGTGAGTCAAGGACGTCGAAGATGACGCTTGAGATTGAGTCGAGTGAGTGTTAGGCTGAGAAGTACTTGGAGACGAGTTATTGTTCGGAGCATTTGAGGAAAAATGTAACAATGTGTTATGTTTCTTGGAGCACTTCCTGCACACTCCACGAGAGAGACAATTTTCAACAGAGTGTTTATGTCCTCAAGCAGTTTGTACACCACTTATTCGTTTTCGCACAAGAAAATCTTTCTTGCGGAGATTTCATAAGAAAATTGGGGTAATGAATAGATCGAATGGTCAGCTTTACAAAGCGGACACGACATTTGAGTGTTAGTGGTGAGAGAAGTAGAGGTAACTGATCTGCTTGTAGAGTATTGCCTGGGTTTTGACTCCGACTTTGATAAATCAGCTGCTTTCAAGTTAAAATTCCTAGATAAGGCAACTTTACTCTGAGCGTCGCACTGTTTATCCAGAAAGTCTAGTAAGATTTCAAAAGAATCTTCCGTATTTGAAGATATGTCATGAGAAAGTTCGAAACGTGTAGCAGTTGATTTATCCAAGCGATCAAATAACATGTTAAATAAAATAAAGTCCCACTGCTTGACTGGAAACTTCATATTTTTTAAAATAGAGACATTTTCACGAAAGGCATCCACAAGAAAGCGAAGAGCCCCAGGACCTTCGGAGCCGCCGAGTTTTTTTGTATTTTCTATAGCATGCCAATGAGCTGTAGCTATAATAAGAGGATTGTCATACCTCTTGACAAGTGCATTGTATGCAACTAAATAATTAGCGCTATTAAGCGGAGTGGCCCTTGTCAAATTAAAAGGTTCACCTTTAAGGCACTGTAGCAAATAATTGAATTTTTCAATATTTGATAGAGAGTCATTTTCATGAATTGAGAGAGCGGAAACTATCTATAAAAGTTTGCCACTGAGAAACATCGCCATTAAATTGCGGTAAACCAATTTTAGGGAGTTTTACATTTTGTTTTACACCTACAGATTTAGAAGAAGTATCTAGTATCTTTACTGTCACCAAAAAGTTGTTTGAAAACAGCCTGTACATGAAAATAGTGAGAATTAAATTCTGTTTGTACTTTATATTCCTCCTCTAAATCACCGTCTTCCATGGTAGAAACGATATTCAAAATATTGGTGTGCTGCTTATCAAAGCCTGCTTTAATTTCACTTAAAACAGCGAACCTACATTTAAAATTATCATGTAGAGATTTATCTGTGAGCGCACTATCTGCAATTTGTCTAAGTTCTTTTATGTTAACAATGTGAGTTTGCCTAAACGCATTGGCTTGCTTTAATTTAGACATTGTGAGAGAATAAAGAAATATTTAATCTTAAAAAGAGAAATGTCAACACTTAGTATGTATTCAAAATTAAACTAAGCGCGAGAGTAACTTTATTAAAAAAAATAACAAAGTATTATTAGAGAGAAATCAATTTGAATCGTCAAATAATAAAGACCGTAAAGTTAAGCCTTTATTTTTGAGAGCGAGTGTAAAATTTACAAGTATAAATAAACACGGATAAATAAGACAACGCGAGAGCAAAAACGCTAGCAGTACGCACAGCGTGAGACAAAAAACAATAACACCGTCAGCCAAGCGGTCACCTGACACATGCGGCTAGAGATAAGGAAGGAATGTACCGAGAATTGGCGGTAAAATATCAATAAAATAATAGATGATAGGCGTCTATTATTAAGTATATTTAATGAGATAATTATAAAAATGCACCAACAGATCAAGGGAAATCCGGCTCGAAGGACCAAAAATATGTGCGAGAGGGATCTAGTGGACTGTATTCGAAATAAGGCACTTACGTTTTCTTCCGTAGGCCGCGATCTCCCAAGGTCTATGTGCACGTGGGTGCTTTCCTTCCGATGCACTTATGCCGGCCGGCGTCACTGATGTGCACTGCAGTTGGGATAACCCAAAATAGTCACTGATGCACTGTGCAAGTAGATGCACTAAAATATCTGATGCGTTGTTAACGTAGGAGAGAGCAAAAGTCGCGTGTCTTGTCTTCGAGAGAGTTGAGTTAAAATTCATACTTGATACTGCTGTCCTGTGCCTTTTTGGAGCGGGAGAGTGGGGAAAAAATGACAGTGTATGAGTAATGTTGGTTGCATACACTTGAGGGTAAAATTAATTAAAATATTGAATAAAGACGGAACAACATATATAACAGAATCAAAGTTATAGTGGCCGACAGGAAGACATCAAGTGAAGGAGGTGCTTGACGGTGACCAAGATCGCGGCTGTTTTGCTTATCTGAAATCAAAAAACCAAACGGCATTTAATATTCATATTTAAGACTAGCGATTGAACTAGAATGAATTCTAAATTACAAAAATTAATTTTTTTATACACTTGAAAATTAAATTCTATTTTTTACTCATTTTTTTCTTAAGTTTCTCGCTCGTAGAAAAAAACTATCGAAGCAATCATGATAATTCAATCGCTGGCTTATAACATATTAAAGATGTTGTATAAATTGGAACAAGATTGGTGCAGTAGTTTCTGAAATATCGTGGTCACCGTTTTTGAAAAATAGTGTTTCGAGAAAAACGCGTTTCAAAGTATAATATAAATTTCATCTCACCGTCAATCTGCTATGCCTGGACCATACAGTAGGCCTTCCTCTTCTTCTTGGAAGTCACGCAGAGCTGCTCCGTCTTTCCTTTTCGCGATTCAATATAATGGGATATCAATGTAATGGTCAGCGCCGCTCGGCTTTTGCGGAGCCGCGTTGCGCGCGCTCCGTATACCTGCTCCATTCCAGGGCCGTAACTTGTTAACCACTTCGAATATCGAAAAATCCTTTGGCACACATTTTCTACACTTGTACATGTGATTTATGAAAAAAAAATTCGTTTTTTCGACCCGAGAAACTAGAGGACCCCCTTAATCCTAGGATAAGCGTGTTCACCATTAGAGCAATAATATAAGGCGCGTCCGTCTGTCAGACCGAATTAAACCTTGAAGCTAAAGCTCTTGTCTTCTGAATTCGTGAATATTTTAATCTATACAGACTGTGCTGGAAATAGCAAAACACATTTCTACCTTTTTACAATTTTACTTAAGACATTCGATGGATTTTCATATGCTTCATTGACATTATCGTTATGAACTAATGAGACCATTGGGAGACCTACACTATGGCACACACTAATGTGTCATATATACTGGAAAACGAAATGATACAACATTTGAGTCGTCTAGATTCAAAGAGTACAATGTCCAGTTTTTTTACTAAAAATGTGTTAGCTACGTGTTCTCTTATAGAATTTTCCGTTTTTCATGCTTCGTATTGTTTAAAATCGTGCAATGTCACGACTAAAATCAATGTTGAAGTTCGGGTTAGATTCAAAACGTGCAATCTCCAATCTCAAATTAGGTTAAAATTGTACAATATCTACTCAGCCAATAAGATGCTGGTATCTTAGTCACGTGATCAGACTGTTGGCAACTTTGTTCTATCCTTCCATTTGTTTGTTTGTTGTGATAATAAAGATATTTTAAAACAAAGTGTATTTAAATATGATTGATTGATTTGGTTTTTATTTTCATAGAATACCATAATAATTCACATATCAAAGTTATAACATAATATATCAGTTTTTTTGAATTTTTTGTAAAATATTACTTGATAGATTGCACGCTTTGAATCTAGACGACTCATTTACTGGAGCCAAATATATATACTTCTTCCGGGTGGATGCCTGGGTTCAGAAAATTCCGGTAATTAGGTAGATTACAAAAATGGAATTTCTCTCTTATTTTTTTTATTGTTGTTCAACAATGTTTCACTTTGAACAATGATTCACTTTGATTGTTATTCAATAAGTGTTTCACAATGAAAGTTATTCAACAATGATTCCACAAATGGAGAGCTCGTGAACCCATTATAAAACGTGTCATTATGTCAAGTGATAATAGCCTAGGAAAGATTATTTTTTCAAAAAATTCCTCAAGCGTAAAAAAAAATTGATAATTAGGTAAAAAATACTGCAATTTGAGTGCACTAGTTTTGGATCAAATCGGTTTGTAGGAACATAACCAAAAAAATTCATAAACGTGTGAAAAACTGGTTCTTTCACTTTTTAAGTACCAAAAAAAAATATTTCAGAAAAACAAAAAATAGCACGTTATAGCGCTTAAAAAAGACGAAGAAAATTAAAATCGGTTCACAACTTTTTGCAATAAAAAAAAAATAAAAACCTTCGAAAAATTCGGCCTACGAAAGTCGTAAGGACTTCCGCGTGACCAAATTGTAGCTCTTTTCGGCGGCTACTTACAGTAAAAATTATATCAAAAATATTCATAACTTTTGGCGCAATTCGAAAAAATGTAAAACTATGTTTTTCGAAAAATGGCCCGGCAATTGTCAATACCAGTCCTACGGTAATTTTTCAAAGTGCGTTTGGTTCATGATGAGGTGCTCTACAATCATACAATGGACCAGGTTTGTCAAATTTTGGAAGTATCTCAAAAATTACATTGAAAATCGGGCTATTTTGCGTTTCGGGCGCTCCGAAGGGGAAAGGCCGCATGGTGGGGGAACTCTTTCAATTCGAGCGCACGAAAGCAGTCGCGCCAAGCAGTCAAGAGTCCCCCCCAAGTAACAAAGGGCAATTTTCGAAGGTTTTTATTTTTTTTTATTGTAAAAAGTTGTGAACCGATTTTGATTTTCCAAAAACTGATATTCTTTGTCTTTAAGCGCTATAACGTGCTATTTTTTGTTTTTCTGAAATAATTTTTTTTGGTACTTAAAAAAGTGAAAAAAAAACGGTTTTTCACAAGTTTATGAATTTTTTTGGTTATGTTCCTACAAACTGATTTGATCCAAAACTAGTACATTCAAACTGCACTATTTTTTACCTAATTATAATTTTTTTTAACGCTTGAGGAATTTTTTTGAAAAATTGGACCTATTTTGGCTATCTTTCCTAGGTTATAAGTCTGGAGGCGGAGAAGTTAAAAAATACTTATATTACTCAACTTTTGTAACGTTTTTTAAACATTTTATTCTGGTATATGGATGGCCTGTGGGGTTCTGACTGCCTGCCCCTGCCCCCCCTGGCTGCGCTACAGTATAAGGCCTATACCTCAATATAAAGTCGTTCTTGTTCGGATTGTTACTCGCCATCCTAATTTAGAACACTGTATTAACATTTATATTAAAATATGCAAATAGAACGTCGTGAAATTACTTTTCACACACTATTGTAAAAATATAAAAAATCAGGACGGTTGGTTTCAGAGACCGAAATCTTCCAATAATTAATGGTAATTATTGAATCCTAACCTATTGTTGTTAGGTAATTATTGAAGCCTAACCCACAGTTATCCAAAACTTCACACATTTACGAGGGACCTAAACGCGATGCGCATTTGCTAAATATAATATTCAAATCCAAATACTTAATACTTTTAGATGCCAAAAAATAGTCAAACTCTATCCTTCACTTCCTTCCAGACTTTGAAATACACTGTCTAAATGGAGGGGTTTTGGTCCCCCATCTTCATAACTAGTTGAACTTTTGAGTTGCTCAGTTTAACTGTTTGGATTGTGCCTTTGAAATGGGCACTAACACAGAACAGGAAGATTTTTGTGTTCTTCGCAGATATACATAAATTGGTTTTGGATGAATTGGACTGATACAGACGAACAATTTAATTACCTTGTCAAAGATTCCATCACGTGTTGAATATATTTCGGTGTTCCTATCGGGTGCTTTTTGGGGCATAAAATGTATATCGGGTGCTTTTGGGACACCCGATAATTCAGTTAACTTCTGTAATACTTAACATAATATGGTGTTTTGGAATAGTAGGGCCGCAAATATGAAATATCTCTTGTTAGTAGTCTGAATATTAAAAACTAATGTAGGTACAGACAAACACAAACGTGTCCACTATATGAAGGAGGGTTTTGTTTATAGACAAACTTTTAAAACAACTGGTAATATGTCGGATTTGTCGTGATTGCATTCAAAATAGAAGTTTCTCATTTACCTGGGCAATATAATGGCTTTGGTCTCTCCACATGACATTCACACAGCCAATTTTGCAAGTGATACTGACCTTAAACGCTTTCCACCTCCGTGTTCGGATATGGATGGTATAATATGAAATATTACCCGACCTTTTACAATACGCTATTGACAGTTTGCGTTTGTGCGGTGACATTTACCACGTACTAAAGTAAATACATATAAAAAAGATCGAAAACGATAATGCGAAGTAGGGTAGACGAAATGTTTTAGCATTTTGATGGTTTTATCATTAAATGCCTCATTAATGCCTAATACTGAAAGTTTTCAAGTGGTTACATTTTATAAAGGACTCAACATTTATATCGTGTTAGCTTAATGTTGTATAATTGACAGACTTTATAACAAATTTTGAAGTAGGTAGCACCAAATAACCGTTTAAATAGTTTAAAAAGTTTACCTGAAGCGTATGCAACCCGTATACAGTTACGATGCTCAAAATTGAATACTTTTACCGGAATAATATTCGAGCACACAGAGACTCTAATAAACTAGTTCTATGTCGCTCATGCTCAGTCGCTACTGACCGGCCGCGGAGCGCGCATAGGTATGACGTTTTTTTTTTTACAAAACCGGTGATTCCGTCGGTGAGTTAATGTACTTTACGAAGCATAACACATAAAACAACGCAATAAACAGCGTGGTATTCCAAAATTTTTATTTGATTTATGCGTGATGTCATGTTCCTGAAATTATCCATTTAACTTACTGGACAATCCGCATTTCCCTATGTTTTGGAAGAAATATAAGGTTTTTTTCGCGAGGTAACAGATGTAATAAGTAATAAATTATAACGTCTGCATTATTGTTCTTTCTTTGTAGGATTGCTGTCTTTGTCATTAACTACAGACAACAGCTGGGTTCTCGCTAAAATGAAGAGATTATATAAAGAAAAGTCAATATTTAAATGGCAACGTAATCTCACTTTCCATTAATGTTTTCATAGAGATATTTATAAAAATAATCATAGAAGGAGTAAGAAAAAAATAATGGTGATAATGTACACGAAATTTCAAGATTTTTAAGAAATAAGGTGTAATTACATTTTTATTCCACATGATCAGTCACTTCAGTATTTCCCTTTGCCCTCTTCAGTTACTGGTTGTCATCAAATATTTTAAAAATTTTGAAAACCCTGTTACAAATTGTTACTCGGGTAAAAAATCCTATGTACCACAATGGGATTTTCCTAGCGCAGTTTACATCTGTCAAAATTTTTTACTAAAGGTTCTTCAGAGAGTCACGGATGAATTATACACGGTGGAGACTTTAAATGGAATATATTCGCTAGCGGGTGGTGAATGATTTTTCAAAAAATTCCCGAGACACGTCAACTTTTAAATGTATTTACCTACATTTTGCAAGTAATGTGAAAAATATAGCCCTTCAGGGGTGGTTGAAACCACCCTCGACATGATTTTTTCAAATGCAACCCTATGGCTTGTGACCCTCATTGTAAAGCTGGTGGACAGAGGAATCCAACGCACTGATCAAATTTTAATTTTTAGTATGTTTGTAGGATTGCATACAATTAAAACGTAATTTTATAGTTTAATTTATTTTTAACGCAACAATTTCGTACTCAAAATGTGTGTTGTTTAGTTTTTGAATGTAAACCTTACTTTTCATATGTCCCCACAAAAAATTCCAAGCAATTTTTTGCCACAACTGATATTTGTTATTTTTTGCTAGTGTTTTTACACGGCCGCAAAGAGTAATTTAGTTTGTATGCTGTATTCAGAGTTTGAAACGAAGTGTTATTTCAAATTGGTGAAAATGTCTTATTTAACTGAATCACTAAAAAACTTTGAAATTTTGATGATGATTGGATATGGTGATAGGGCGCGAACTCAATGCGAAGTTGTTCGCTTGTTTCGAGAAACGCATCCTGACTTGCCACCACTAAATCAAGGTACCATTAGTAAAATTGAGGCACAATATCGAGAGATGGGTCATGTCAGGAAAGTACCGAGTAAGAGGCAGGCTGTTGTTGATGACGACACGAAGTTGAATTTTTTTGCTTGCTCTAGAAGAAAATCCAATCACTCCAGCCCGTCAACTGGCCCGTGAAATTAATCTTAATCACAAAACAGTTTTAAAAATACTTAAATATGAGAAAAAACGCCCATATAAAATGCAATCTGTTCAAGAGCTACTTGAAGATGATCCAGATCGACGAGTGGAATTTTGCGATTTATTGATGACTTGTATTGATCAAACCAGTTATTTTTAGAGTGGATAGTTTTCTCTGATGAGGCTACTTTACATTAAATGGGCGCGTAAATCGCCAAAATTGTCGTTACTGGGCTGAAGAGAACCCCCATGGATGAGGGAACTCATACTCAGCGCCCACAGAAAACTAATGTGTGGGCCGGAATAATACAAGATAGAATTGTAGGACCATTTTTCTTTGATGACACTCTTAATGGAGCAAGATACTTGGCGTTTACTCCAGCACGAACTAATGCCAGTGCTATGTCATTTATTTCCAAACCCCCTTAAACCCTAACTTGACCGACGAGAGGTTATGGTTTCAGCAAGATGGGGCCCCACCACACTATGCTGCCATTGTTCGTCAGTATCTGGACAGAATTTTTCCCGGTAGGTGGATTGGGTGGCGAGGTAATATTGAGTGGCCAGCAAGATCTCAGATCTTACACCACTGGATTTCTTTTTGTGGGGACATCTTAAAAGTAGGGTTTACATTCAGAAACCCAACAACATAGCAGATCTGCAGGAAAGGAAAAGAGAGGATATCGGAAAAATAACACCGCAAATGTTGCATAATGTAAGGGACGAAACCTACCACAGACTGGGATGCTGCCAACAAGTGAATGGTGCACATTTTGAACAATTGTTACGTTGAAAATAAATTTAATTTTTAAATTGTTTTAATTGCATGCAACCCTACAAACATACTAAAAATTAAAATGTGATCAGTGCGTTGGATTCCTCTTTCCACCAGCTTTTACAATGAGGGGTCACAAGCCATAGGGAGTTGCATTTGAAAAAAATATCAGAGGGTGGTTTCAGCCACCCCGAAGGGCTATATTTTTCATATTACTTGCAAAATGTAGGTAAATACATTTAAAAGTTGACGTGTCTCGGGAATTTTTTGAAAAATCATTCACCACCCCGCTAGCGAATATATTCCAGTTAAAGTCTCCACCGTGTATATGGTCAACAGTAAAAAATCAATACGTCTATGACACGTATTATACATGTCTTTAGTATTGCTAGGTAGTGTTTTTTAAATATGTATATATTTTCGTGTTTATCGCAGTGATGTACTAGGCACTAAGTGTGACTCTGACTTTTATGGTTTAGTGCTATGTTCAAAATATATACATATATAGGAACACGGAATCAGTTCTATTCCAGTAATATAAGTGGGTAAAATGTGCTGACCGAAAGCAATTCGTTTTGCTTTATTAAAATGGAAGCACGTAAGTTTTCTTTTGGAGTAAGAAGAGAAAACGTTAATTAATCATTATGAGTATGATATGAATATAAATAAAAAAGCCTTTTATGTCTTTTAAAAATTTTTTCGTGAAACATATAAATGAACGTTTCTCGAGTAAAATGGCAATTTTTTACTTTTATTATTTATGTGACTGTGCAGAATATTTTATATTATTTACTGCTACAAACGGTAGCTATTTTATAAAAAAATACTTTATGTACTTAGTTGACATGCTACAATATGGTAAAAAATTATATTTGCGTCATGAAGATGCTTACTATAACTCCTGAAGTGCTTTGGAAATTTACTTTTACCCGGTGAAATATTGCATAAAACGATTACGCAGTTTTTTTTTATCATGATTAAAAGAAAAGATCCGTTGTTCGTTTAGTACTAGCTCGACGGGTGTCGGATAAACGTTGGAACGCCCAATTTAGAATAATTTTTATGAGACCTCAGAGCTTGAAAAATCTCATGTGTTTAAGATTAATGCTCTAATAAGTTTTGTACCGTTAAAAAAGGAATTTTCAGATTCTAAAAATATACCTAGGGTATTTCCGTTTGAGAAAATGAGTTAAAGACCTTAAAGTTAAAAATTACTCCTACAATTTAAAAACAAAAAACGGTTTTTAATGGTTTTTCTGATAAAAATAGAATGTTTTGATATTTCTTACTCCTTCCATAACACTCTACATATGAAAATAAAAACAAAATTTTTTCTAATACAAATTGAGTCAGAACGATGTAAAAATTAAAAATTTAAGAAAATATACAAGATATTTATTAGACTTTTTGTCTGGTACCACAAAGACCCCCATTTATTTTATTCTCTCAACCCTCTAAAAATGCCGGCCCTAACGTAGCAAATTACTATTTGCGTTTCATACAATTATATTGTTTATTTCAGCTGACTAATACAGCCTTTGTACTCATTGATTCAATTATAAATTACTTAAAAAGAAAAGAAAAAAAAAGAAAATAAACGGTGAGCATTCCTACATAACAAAACAAACATCTCGATATTATTAAATAAGACCACTCCTCCTCCGACTCATACAATTATAATTTTAATTAATATTCCGTTTTTTCAAAAACGAAAACAAATAATGCCGGAAGTTTGGACAATGAAAGATTAAAAGTAAACACACAAAAAGTCGGGAGCGACCGGGAGCACTCCGAGGGTGCAAGAGGAGGATGGGAACTATTCATACGGCGAATTTTCTATTCGGCCGTCCGCGGACTCTATTCAAATAAAAATCATACATCATTTTAGGACACGGAACAATTAATAACTTTGTTAAATATTGGACCCGCGGCCCCGGGATTTAGTGCACGGCGAATTCAGCGCACCAATCTAGCTCCCTTGTTCGGCAAAAATTAAAAATCTAAATAAAACATAACGAGCGTTCTTTTGTTTTTATTATATCGCAGATCGCGACCGCCCATTGCTTCTAGATTTATTGCCCCGACTCGAACCAAAAGCGCCTTTGTAGCCTAGAAACGTAATTTTTTCCATTCGAAAATTGATATTGCTCGACCGCAATGAATTGCTTTTTGAGACATGTAATTTGTGCACCTAACGTTATGTTTGCAACGTCAGAATCGTAGTGGTCTGTACTACACAAGAACTTTTTCAAAATGGAGATTGGCTTCCTAGGAGATGAAATAATTCACATGAATTTTTTTAAGCAACGAACAGTTTTATTTAATTAACGATGCATTAATTCACAAATAAAGTTTTCTTCTTTATTTTTGATCTAAACGTGTACGATTGGCAAAATGTTCATGTTTTTAAAACGAAATATAAAACTTAAAACTTTTTTCTTCCCTTTCACTAAGCAAAATGTCACTGGCTCATGGGAATTTTCACCACAGCGAAGTACGGACTTTTAAATTAACGAAAATGAATTGTGATAGTGACAGTTCTAGTTTTTAAAACCAGCAAGCGAAAAACTCCTGGCATTTTTACAGTTATTCGTTAAGTGCAAACGAAAATAATGTATGCATGAGCAATGGCGAGCATGCGATCTGTACCCAAAAATACAAAAATTTCAAAAATGGATAGGCCTAGTCGAAATAATTAACCTTCCTCTTCGAACCTTACATAAACAACTACGAGCAAATGAAAAGCAAACAATCGAAAAAATCGTACAATTCGAAAATGGGAGGGAAGGAGGATCTAGCGGAGGTACAGAAAACTGTTTTTTCTTTGCTCCGTTAGTCCGAAGGCTTTCGGAGGTATAATGATGGGCGCTGGCGTTACGAAGCTAAGTTCTGAAAATGTGGTTAACGCGTAGGCTATGATAGGTAGATGATAACACGCGACTTAATGCCTTTTAACAAATAGCTGAGTCAATACAAGCCGGCAAGACAAAATACTGACCTGACGTTTTAATACGCAATAAAGTCACTGTTTTTTACTAACCAGAGGCGCAATATTGGGGTTTTAATTGTAAAATTTTAATTTTGGTTATAGACCAAATGTACACGGTGATTGCTTTATTTAGTCCATTTCATTATTTTTTTCGAAAACAAAAAATATAAATCTTGGATTTTCCAATGGCATCTAAAAACACAACTCCAAAATCCAAGCTGTTTAACTGCATTATACATGCACAGCGCAGATCAGAAGTAACATATGATCTTAATTAATATTTCTGTGAATCTGTAGCACATACTAAGATTCCTGAAAATACTGAATATGTACCATCTTTTTTACTTTGTAAAAAATTTTACTGCTTTTGAAATCCTGTAGATAAGAACTTCCGAACCACTAAGTATGTATTATGTAGTAACTAATGAAAATCTTCGATTGACATTACATGTCAGTGTGAAAAAACATTATATGCCTTTTATATGTCGAATCATCTCCTGAATCGGCTATCGAAATACGATGCAATTGGTGCTCCAGTCCATTTATCTTTTCAAATATTTGTCTTTGGACTTGCCGTTTGGTGTCTACTAGTTTTCTTTTCATTTCTTCCTTGTTATTTTGAAACTCCTTTTCAATTCGGTCAATATGTTCTACAGCATCAACTCTTCCGGAAAATTCATTCAACATAGAGTTTATTACTTTTTTGGGACTCACAAATTTCCTGATGTCGCCTCTCTGCCTCCTCACGGTCGTCTTGTCGTCGTCGTTCGTCCTCTAGTCGTCGCTTTTCATGTCGCCTTTCTGCTTCTTCACGGTCCTCTTGTCGTCCTTGTTGCAAAAATTTTAATATCTCACTCACATCCATTCCTCTTGAAATTCTTCGAATATCCCACCGCTGCCACCAAAATGTTACGTATTTCTCTTTTAAATAATTCGCTTATCCACTTCAACCACTTTTATTAATACTTTACAACTCTTTGATCCTAATTCTGTAACATTTAAATCACAACTAACTCTATTTTAGCAACAACACCACTATTTATAGTTTTTACATGTTCTAGAAAATTCATATGACATCTAGAATGATAATCTGTCATTCCATACAATTCTTTACTAACAGGTAGTGTATAAACTAAATAGACTTAATATGTTAACCTTAATCATAATAAATGTCAGCTGTCACTTTTACAAATGTCACAATATTATTTACTTATGGACATCCCAGTATGTCCCTCAAAACTGATGACGCAAGTGCGTTTGAAATATAGAGACATCCAAAAAAAAAACGTCATCAAAGTTGGCCAAGAAAAAAGACGTATTCTATTCTAATTCGAATTTATAACCTTATTTATTTGTCAAAACTGTCACATCATATGACAGCTATTGTTTATTTTACAAATTGTGACAGTCACTTGTCAAAAGTTTGACATAACCGAAAAGCTGAGACATGACCGCTATTTCTACCTCTCTCGTTCATAGCCAGAGTTGATGACTTTTTTTGGATGTCTCTATATAATGTGATCATTGATCATACAACAACAGTCAACAAATGGACTGGTAGTTCTGTTTTATTATCCTATAATGCATTTGCAGATCATTAAAATTTGCAATGTAAACGACTGCATATTTTAAACCAGTTCCTAGAATATACATATTAAAAATATTAAATTAAAACCATTATGTCATTTCTCACTGGATAATTACAACTGTATATACACTGTCAACTTACTGTTATGAACAATTTTGTTAAAACTCGTTCATCACGCGTCGCTACTGGCGATGAGTAATATCCATCATGCTACAGATAAAATTATAATGTCTTACAATAATTTTAATAATCCCTTCGACCGTAATAGCCATTATATTGACACTAACCATCCCGGGTAATAAGTGAGCAACAAACAAAGCTTATAAATGAGTTATCTAGGCAATAAAGTGGAATATAAGGTAATACATTGTTGTGAATTATGTGATGTTCAAACGCTGCAGAAAAGCACCTTGGAAGAAATAAAATATGGTCTAGCTGACTTAAATGATATACAGAAACTAACATGCTGTTGAAATAGTGAACACTTGCATCTTCCACAGGCACACAGTTTACGAGTCTTTATAACAACCAAAAAATAATAATCATAACAATACATACGATTTTAATAATATGCTTATCACGTTGACATATGGTTGTGATGGTACTTCCTCCAATGGTACTTTCCTTCCTACCAAATTTCCAGATTGAAGGTTTATAAGCATTTGTGTGTAAATTATTTTTATAGAAAATGAGGAATTCATGTGATCCACAATGACTTATTATTACTGTCATAAAAGTAATACAGAAACAGTTGGCACAATGTGGAAGAAAGGATACGGATGTTATAGGAAATTAGACCACTTCAAGTGGTAGAGTAAAATCAAGTAGTAGACAAAAGGTGAAAAATATTTTTTGACACCAAAATCCAATTCCGGTTACTTAATTATTTTTAATCTACTCTTAAAGGTAGGTATTATAAGTAAAAACCATTTCAACTCATATCTTTATTTTTGTGAAAACTACCTTTATAGATTAAATTCTTACTTGCTCTAGTGTTCTAGTTTCCTGCTGTATGCGTGTCATTTTGTTTTCTTTATATCAACTGAATCTCACTTTATTTCTTATATGGCAGTTATGTATAATTATCCAAGATCCTTCAACAAATTCCTTAATTATGACCCCATTATTTAAAAATAGAATATATTGCTTACAATTTTTCGTTTTGCACGAATATTTTTTTATAATCGCTAATTATTTTAGTTTTTTTTTTTTTTTACCAGAAAATGGATAATAAGTTTGAATTGTTTCCTCACTATAAGTACTAGGTCGTCTTAAAAAATATACATGTTTAACAGACGTTATACATGTTTAACACGTATTTTTAAAATCGTTTTCGACTTTGATTACGCTATAACATGGAAGCTTATCCTCTCCTCTCATTTTATGAGCTATCTTTTATGGTCTGCTGACCATCCTTTAGGTGGCTTATAAAACTTGTAAACTGTAAACTTGTAAAACTGGACGCAACACAACTACACATAAAAAAATTGGGTATATAATCGTTTTATTGCATACTTCTGTAACTGTACTGGTATGCAAAATTTTATTATTTTTATAAAATGTCATCCAGTTTTTATTTCCACATAAGTTATAGATTTTTTAGAAGTTTTGGAAGTTAGAAGTTTTTTTTTTTACAACTGATCGGTTTTTATAATTATGACATACAGGACAGATAGGTAATCTACCTTAATAGAAAGTTGGTATTCATACTTTTGAGTTGGTGCGAGAATATCTGAAATGGTCATAATTCTAACTCTTTTTCTTAAGAGAAATTCCGATTATACACATATAACATAAATTGTACCTGAAAATACGTTACTGTCATTGCCTCTTGTTATAAACTTATACACACATGATACATGGACAGGAGCACAAAGCAAGTCATTTGTTTCTTGCGTATGTAGTAAACTTTAGAAATACATACTTTTCTTATCATGTGTTAGTTAACAGTTTAAAAATCTTGATAAAACGTCTTAAAGGGGTGGTAAACCTAATAACAAAAATATCACATAACAAAATAACTAAATAGCCAATCCATTACACACGATATAATCCACTAGATATTTTAAAAATAATAAAAATAATTAAAAAGATATTTAACCTAAATGTTTATTGGAAATTTTAACTAATCCTATTAAAAGTAATAAGTAATTTTGGGTAAAAGTAGTCATCTTTTTATGTAATTCAGTTGTGAAAATTTAATTAACATTTTCATACAAACCAAACACTAAATGAAAAGACGTATTACACTGATATTTTAATGTGATATTTATTGTATTGTGCATTAAATTTATTATATACATTATTACGTAAGATAAGATTATGTTACTGGTGTAACATTTTTTTTTCAGTGCACTTGATTATTCCATTTTATTTGTAATTGTCTAAAAGAAATAAATTTAAATATTCCGCAAACTTAAATTTTTTAATAAACAAATTTTTGAAACCACGGTTCTTCCGAATTCTTGCAGAAAAGTAAAAACTATATAGGGTGTTCCATTTAAAAAATTTTTGTTTTGTGACTTTTTGATGGCCAATTGTTAATTTTAATAATATTAAAAAATAATAGAAAAATATAATAATAAAAAAAATTATAAGAATTTTTTTTCTATTTCGCATAATAAACCCTGTAGGTAGTTGTCAAAATATAAACGAAAACACTATATGTACATATCAATTATATTCTACTATGAAATCTTATTTTGTAGTTTATTTTTCAAGATGCCATAAATTCTTTGGTAATCCTCCAAGCGTTGTATTTCAAGCAAATCCACCGTTCCCTTTATACACTTGACAATACCGCCGAAATTAAATCATAAACAGTAATAGAGTTTAATATCCTGCTTAGTTTCTCATTCGCTGAACCTAATTACATTCCTTTGACTATTGTTCCCCTCCTAAATAATTCCTACAGCGCTAGCCGTCGTTTCTAAAATTCAACAGAGAAGGCAACTTTGTCATATTATTGATCTGTGTAAAAGTTTGTGTTTAGTTTGCTCTCAGCGAAACCAGGGCCGGGTCCACATTGCACAGGACCGTACGTGAAATTATATAAGTAAACCCAAGGTAACAAACATGGGACGATACGTATGTATGTTTATGTTTCGAAAAAAATAAATAAAGGATAATCACAGAGCTTTCTTACTAGGAACCATATAAAAGAACGTTAACAATAAAAAATGGAAATGTCACGGTCCTGTAAACTTCTCTTTGAGAAGACAAATTCTTACTAATTGCATAAAATGCTCAACAGTTTAACAATCATGCTTATCGAATTATATTTGTAACCTTGTATACTGGTGAATATAAGGAAAGTTCAGAGACGTACTCAAAATTTTACAACAGACACGGTGCATTTGCAAAAATTTTAAATAAAGCAGGTCATTTTTTTATCATGAGAAATTAAATGACAGTTAACAATATCTTTTACCGAAGTAATTGCTAAATATTGTGTATTTTAAAAATTGTTATTTAAAAGAATAAATAATATATATGTACATGAAACGTATCTTGGAAGGTTTATAAGAAATAAAAGTTTTAAATACATAAAATCAAATTGATTAATAAAGAACTTTGAAACTACATCAATAATTCCTTTATTTAAATTCTGAGAGAGTGATCTCATCTACAACCTATAAACTTGTATAACTACTTTTGTACACAAATTTTATTTCAAAGCATGTTAACTAACTCACTACACACCACGACATGTTGACGACACCACATGTAGGTGGATAAAAAACATGCTTAGCAATAGAACAGCTGAATCAACACTGGTAGGTGAAACTATGGAGGTGTCAATATCCAAAGGATGCCCACGGGGCGGGGTTCTGTCTCCGCTATTGTGGGATATGGTAATTGACGAACTGCTAGAAAAACGTAACAGTGAAGGTTTTTATACCCTTGGGTATGCTGATGATGTACTCATACTTGTAGAGGGGAAATTCTGAAATACAGTAACAGACTTAATGCAACAAGCTCTGGAAAATCGTGGAGAAATGGTATCAAAAGGAAGACTTAAAAGTCAATCTTTGTAAAACAGCGCTAATCATCTTCACGAAAAGAAAAAGCTAGGAAAACACACAGTTCCACGGCTTTTCAATACGCAACTGCAAATAAGCCAGCAGGTGAAGTATCTAGGAGTTACACTGGATGCAAAACTAACCTGGCACACGCATTTGCAGAAAACCATAAATAAAGGAAAAATGGCACTAATGGCTGCCAAGAGGGAAATAGGCATCAAATGGGGGACTTAAATCCTGCATGGTACATTGGTTGTACACAGCAGTAGTGAGACCCATTATAACCTATGGATCACCTTATATGGACCAAAATGATGCAAAGAAGAGCAACACTGGAGCTTTCGAAACTTCAGAGATTGGCCCGCCTTTGCATCACTAGTGCAATGAAAAAACCACTTCAACAGCGGCAATGGAAACCATATTAAATCTTCCGCCATTAGATATTTATATCAAGGCGGAGGCAAGAATGGGGGCCCACAGGTTGAAGTGTAATGGTAACTGGCAAGACGCAACTTTTGGTCATGTCAGTATAACAAGTACGATCACAGATCCATTATTTTTAATGACAAGTGACGAAATGACACCAATAACTAACTATGCAAAACCTTTTAACATTCAGTTAAATTGGGAAGCAAAAGAAGACACCAACTGTCAGGAAGGAACACTAGTGTGGTACACTGATGGATCCAAAATGGACAGTGGAACTGGCGGGAATCTATGGCGAAAGACCCAGGTACAGAAAATATGTACCTCTAGGGAATATGCCACAGTATTTCAGGCAGAAGTACATGCAATTGAGCTATGCGTAAGGGAAGAGGATATAGAGGGAAAATAATCCTCATACACTCTGACAGTCAGACAGCCCTACAAGCTTTAGCATGTAAAAATAAAATCAAAACTGGTCTGGGATTGCCTAGAAACCTGCCAAGCTCTGGCAAACCATAACAAGGTAACACTTAAATGGGTACCAGGACATAAAGGGGTCGAAGGCAACGAAGAGGCAGATACCCTAGCGAGAAGGGCTCTGCAACGACACTCATTGGACCTGAACCAATGTGTGGTATACCAAAGTCCTCAGTGAGGCTTTGGCTGACTCGGTGGAAAAATAAAGAATACCAGTCTTACTGGAACCACATACCAGGACAAACAAACAGTAAATGGACGGTAAAGACACCATCAAAAGTACTGACAGACGAGATTCTGCGATTGAGTAGAAATAAGAGAAGGCTTGTCACGGGACTCATTACTGGGCATAGTCAACCGCTAGGAAACATCTAGACAGAATGGGCATATATTCAGATGAACCTATTTGTAGACTTGTAATGAGGAGGATAAAACATCCTGACACATTATACTAGAGTGCCCAGCACTAACACATGGAGATACGGTCTTCTGAGAATAGAAACCCCCAGGAGGCCTTTCCAAATAAAAAATCTTGTGAAAAGGCTACTAAACCTCATTAAGGTAACAAACCTATTCACATGAAATAACGATGTAAACTGGAAATACAATAAGCCTCAAGGCTGCAGTGTTGGAGGCAAAGCAAACCCCAAACCAGACACATCGGAAGGGAAAACTCACTACAGGATATATTCGGAAATAATACGCCTAAATGTTTTAAAGAAAGCCAGATGTGCCTAGGAAGAAACAACTAGTTTAAGAAATACACGATTTTAATTAAAAGTATGTGGTAACGTCTTAGTAAACTCAACTACTATCATACTAAGTAAGATCCAATTATAAACAAATTCTTATTTTGCGAAACGTATACATATCTCAGGTGTTTTTTTTTTTCGTTCTATCGCTCTTTGTTTTTTCAAGATTTACTAATTGTAAGATATTTATTAGAATAAATGAGCTACTTTCAATCTGTTTGCTAGTTGAGTTTCTGGACACCTTGTACTGTCACATATTAACGATAAATTACCACTTGCACAATGCAGTCAAAGCTACACTACTCTTGGATACATTTTGTTTATTTTCATTTCTGTTGCCCTGATTGCTTCCGCCCTTGTTCTCAACTTGATGCACCCAATCCCAGTTTGCTTTCGTGAGACATGCGTTCTACAAATACTTGTACAACGTTTCAGTTACAGGATTTCATGCACAAATGTGTTCTTTGGAATACCAACGTCGCAAATTGAATATACCTAGACTTCATTCCCTCTCGATCGAATCGAATTCGAGGAGATTTGCCATACAAACCTGCCTAAGAGGAGGGCGAGCGTCCTCTATTTTTTATCCGTTATTAAATAAACTGAACCGAAATGGACAACAGGAGCTAATCTATTTTGGAGAGATCGATTTGGAAATGTAATTATGGAAATTCTGGATTCGCTTTAAATTTCCTTTTGTTGATTGGTTATCGAACCTCCTCCATTTCCTATCTCATAGTTCTTGTAATTTTAAACGAGCCCGTTCAAACGAGACAATAGTGGTTATTTTATGAGATTCTAAGTTTTAAAGTATGTTAAAAATTTAGAGCAGTTTGAAACTACATTATTTTATTCAGTGAATCAGTTTGAAGTTAATATCAATGACCCCCATACCTACAGACCTGTGCCATAAATATTACTTTTTTTTACTTTATACTCTTCTATTGCTTATTTACTCTTATTTAAATTATACTTACTTGAGACAAATTTGAATATTTTCATATTGTCCAAGATATTTGTGGGTTTAGTAATAGTGTTGGTAGTTCAAAAATAAAATTTGTAGTCATGATTTCAAACATTTTTAGGTAATATAACATTTTAATGATCTGATTTAAATTAGGTATTTTAATGTAAACACTATAAGGCATTAACACTATTAGGTATTTATTTAATACAAACATACCTATACTTATACAATACAGTTTTAAACTATATCCATATAGAGGATGTCTCACGTTAAGCGGCTTATTAAACGTTTTGGGAGAACTCACTGGCGGCTGGTGATAAAGGGCACAGGGGCACGTACCCAGCCCAAATTTCAATAGAAAATATTTCTTTTGCGTTAATTTACTATAAATTACTGTTACAATAATATCAATTAATCGTATACGACAAACTATTCATATTCTATTATTCCTATTATTCTTATTTATCTTATTATTCCTTTTTATACCACAAATAATGATTTTTATCACATATATATGACAGACTATAGATCGAGCACCAAGCCACCGTACTCTTAATTCCTCATTTCGCGCGCGTGGGCACACAGTTTCACAGCCCTCCTCGTTTTTAATCGGGCTTTTTTTCGGTGAAATTTTTGGAGACGATTGCAGCAGACAGACGTCGTTAAAGCGGCTGAACGGGTCACACTTGTTGAGTGACATTTTTTAGTGATTGTTTATTTTCTTCGCTGAGAAGTGTGTTTTTAGTGTTTTTGATTGTGAAATGTTTCAGTAAAAATGAATTCGGTGGACTTTTTATTGACTAATAAAAATATTACATACGGGATCCGAATGGAAATTAAACGTTTAGGAAGGCCGATACCCGATTTGATTATTTCCAAAACCGATTTAGGAAAATCGCGAATTATTCACGAAATTTTAATAGTAGTGTCTATGACAGATTTAAGTGGTTATGCGGGTGTCTTAAAAGAAACAAACTGTTTTGTTTTATTTGTTTAGTGATGGGTGGTAACCGAAGTGCATGGACTCAAGAAGGGGTGAGTGATTTAAAACAATTAAATTAACGAGCTAAGAAACATTCTAGCTAGAATGAAAAATTTACATAACATCTTAGATTTTAGTGTGTTGGGAAAGGTAGACATAAGGCAACAGCTTGATAGTGCTTATCGTGAAAATGTAAGACGTCACAATGAAAATGTGGATAAAAACAGACATATTTTAAACCAAATAATTAATTGTTTAAAATTTTTGTGAACAATAGGACAGGCGAGCTGATTTTCTCTACAAATAACGGTAAGATACCTATATCATTTTTTTTCACATGTTACCACCCATTATTTTAATATATTTATGCCCCTCAATATTCGTGATTAAATATTATTTCAAAAAAAGCTACCAAATCCCAAAAATTATTCTTGTGAAAGCCTATGTTTATGTATAAAAGAATTTTTCATTGAAATTCTGAAGTTGAATTGAAATTTTAAAAATTTTCGCCTGTGGCGTCATTGGTCGCTAATGAGGAATCCCACTGATACACCCTGTGCCCATCCATGTAACACACCCACGAGCCGCCACTGGGAGAACTACAAATAATATGGTGATGAAAATTTGTACCGGGGCTTTTCAGGGAATACTCTACATCTAAATAATTACAACTTTCTGGCAAATTTTCAGCTCCATTTCATTATAAAGCTCTCCTAAACGTTTAATAGGCCACTCTCTGTGAATCACCCTGTAGATACTTAACATATTAACATGCAGAATTATTACAGCAAATATTTGCTAGCTGCGTCGACTTCTAAACGAAGTTTGTATGAAAAATATTTCGTTTAGTATTTATGCCTTAATTACGTTAATTTAAACCAATTTAGACAATTTAGTAATAAAAGTCGCACATGTAAGAACATACGGAGTTACAGAGTACGCCGCTGTAAAAAATTTCCAAACAAAAGAAAATATTTGGTGATTTATATAGTCTGCGTAAGTAGTCTACATAAATCCGATATTATTTTTGTTTCTTTGTAGATTAGGAATGTTTGGCATTGTCTATTCAGGCGCTGTGAGCAAAAATGGCATGGATAAATACAAGGCAATGTTTTGTAGCAGCGTCATAATTTTTTATAATTCTATATAACTTTTAATTTTTTAAAACTAAATTAAGTATGTAAGTGTATGGAGCTTTTAGTCGTGAAAAAAAATGTATGTCGCGTGATGTAATTGCGTGTAATTTATAAATTACTAGCTGACCCAGCAAACGTTGTTCTGCCATATTGAAAATTTGGGTTTATAGGTATGTTTTGATACCAAAATCAAAAAACAAAAATACAAAATCTTTTTTGTCAAAAAAATATATATTTTTTTCTGAATAGGGACATCCTAATCACCTAGCGGTATGAAATCTATTTTACGACCTATTCTCATACCTACCAAATATACATAAAAAAATTTCATAAAAATCGGTCGAGCCGTTTCGAGGAATGCGACCACAAACGCCGTGACACGAGATTTTTATACAGGGTCGCTGATATGTATGGAAACGGTCGATTATCTCCTCAAAGTAAGGTAGCTAGCGAAAAATGTTAAGACACAAACGTTTAGGTTTTTTAAAATCTATCACAATAAAGAAAAATTAAGTATACAGGATCAGTCAAAAAGTCATGACGAAACAAAGTTGCTTTTATTGAATGGAACACCCTGTAGTATATTATTCCATATTTCAATTCTTCTCAAAATTATAAACAAAATTCATATAGCACATCGAATACCTAAAATTTAACTGTTTTCGAGATATCGTATTTTGAAAATCATTTTCTTATAAAGCCATACAAAAATATTTTAGTTTATTAAGTTTATAGTCCATTAAGTTACCTTTGAAGGTTTCTAGCTCCATAACAACGCCGCTTCGTTCTTTTGTCTAACAGTGATGATCTTGACAACACATGTCAAAAATACATTTAGTGTAAATTATTTTCGCACAAAAAATGGCACGTTTAAGTGAAATCGAGCGTATTGAAATTTTAATGATCATAGGATATGGTGATAGAAGACGAAGTTTTGACCAAGTAGTGGTTATTTTTAATGAATTACATCCCGATCGGGAACCTCTTTCTAAATCAACCGTTTCAAAAAACATTGCAGCGTTTTCATGAAACTGGAGGTTTCAAAGATCGACCAAAAGTGGAAGACCAGTAAGCGTTACAAACGAAGAAAATTCTTTGAATGTCATGTTAGATGTGGTGGAAAATCCAATAAATTCGACGCAACAGAGGGCTGTAAATCATAACATGAGTCGATATTCCATTCAAAAAAATTTGCAAACGTGAACAATTCCATCCATATAAAATTCATATGTTACAAGAGTTGAGTGAAGACGATTTTAACCGTAGAATCGAGTTCTGCGAAGTATTATGGATAAATTAAACGAAAATTGTCAACTTTGTCAACCACATATTGTTTTCTGACGAATCTACATTTTGTTTAAGCGGGCACATAAACCGACACAACTGTAGGTATTGGTCAGACCAAAATCCACATTGGATGGAGGAAGTTCACGCTAACGACCACAAAAAGTAAATGTTTGGTGTGGCATTATTGGTGGACACGTCATAGGACCCTATTTTATAAACGGAAATTTGACCTCTGAACGATATTTATTACTTTTGCAAGAGCGTATTATTCCAGAGCTTAGACGATTATTCCCGAACAATAACAATCCCAATTTACCGGCAGAACAAATATGGTTTCAACAGGATGGGGCTCCTCCACATTTTGGACGTTTGGTACGGGTATATCTAGATGAAACCTTTCCTGATAAATGGATTGGACGCAGGGGGGCAATTGAATGGCCAGATAGGTCTCCGATATGACCCCACTTGACTTTTTTCTCTGTGGGGTCACATAAAAAATGTAGTCTACAAAATAGGCCGCAACTCAATAGGCCATTCCTCCCAACACACTTTTAGATTCACTACAAAATTTTGTTCAACGAATTCCATTACTGTCAGGAGGTAAATGGTGAACACTTTGAGCACCTTATAATAAAATAGAATTCCAAAAAAATTATTTGTTGTTTATTAAAACTTGTTTTCTCTCTTTTTTCTGGCATAAATATTGTTTTCATAAAATTTGAAATATCCAGGACATTCATTAAAAAATACATTTTTTCGTTTCATGCTTTTTATCAACCCTGAACAATTATGCTTTTTTATTTTCTGTAAAAAAATGATAATTAAAATTTAATCATCCATATCTTCCACCTTGTGTAATTTTCATAATAAATATACATCATTTCGGGCTTTTCCTTTAATCAATTTGAGAATAGTAAAAAAGTTATTTTCAAAATTCGATATCTCGAAAAACGGTTAAATTTAGGTAACGATGTGCCATATGAATTTTGTTTAGAATTTCGAGAATAATTGAAATGTGGAATAATATACAGAGTGTTCCATTAAGGAAAAGCAACTTTGTTTCGTCATGACTTTTTGACTGATCCTGTATACTTAATTTTTCTTTATTGTGATAGATTTTAAAAAATCCTAAAACTTTTGTGTCTTAATATTTTCCGCTAGCTATCTTAATTTAGGAGATAATCGACCGTTTCCATATATATCAGCGACCCTGTATATAAGATAATACATATTCCGTGTTCCTTTTTATACCAGTTTTGTACTTTATACGTTCTTCACCTAAATAAAACAAAAAAAGAAACATATTTTTCGTCGGTTTACTAATTTTAATAATCAGTTATTTCATGTATTGTTCTTTAGAATCATGTCCAGTTCTTGTGTTAACTATCTTAATATAGCCTGATGGAAATGTACATTGTGAATTTCATCAGCTGAAAGAAATGGAGCAATGACAATGGGATACTTTATAGGTACATATCAATATAAATACTTTATACATATACATACGAGTATGCAATTAAACTAGATTAGGTAGGTTGTTGTTTATGGTTGATGCTTTGACTGATATGACAATTCATTAAAATTAGAACTGAATTCATATGTCTAACTGTCTGCAGTCTTTAAAATATTTTATAAATACTAAAAGGTTTTTGAAGAATACATATTCTGGTGGAGGAAGAGGCTCTCCCCCATAATAATATATTATAAATCATATGTGGATACGTTAAAGCATAGTAAATGTTTAACAGAGCAGATGGTTCAAGTGTTTCCTTTAGTGTGTTTATACCAGAATAAGCACTATTTAATTTTTTACAAATGTGGTCAATTTGATATTCCCAAGTAAGTCCACTGTCAACAAATGTGCTAAAAATTGTATTTGCACTCTGAGAGCTGTAAATCTCTATCTTGGCAAATTACGGGTCTATTGCAATGTTTTGAGAAGTACACATATTCAGTCTTTTCTAAATTTATTATCATTGCCTTTTACCTACATAATGAGATGTCTCTAGATCTAATGATCTTTGGCCGATTTTGTTAAGCTCTCTGTACAAACGTCATAAAACAAGTCATTATTAGTGTGACACATATCTTGCCTTTAATACATTACTTGACTGGTTCCTTAAGAAATAAAAGCGTTTAAGGTTGTAAATGAAAGTTTGTCTAAATGATCTATGGTTTACAATAAAATGTATTATAATTTAAATAAATTCGTATTTGGACCTGCAATTGTCAAAATGTGTAATTGTCACATAAGTGTTTAATGACATAGGTTTCCTCTTTTAACCGCCACATTTCTCATTTTAACCGGCTTCGTATCTCATGGTTCAAAAGTTACCAATCTCATCGAAATAAATAACTTATGTATGTATACCGGCATATTGTACTCGTATTATGTATTATTGATCATGATATGAGCCTATCAATGTATTTAGTATTTTGTAATTAGGTGACACTGATAAAGCAATAAAATCTGAATCTTGCCTTCAAAAGTCAAAGATACAAAAATTCAATATGTAATACATTCTCCTTCCAAAACAAATTTCAAAACTACGTTACTGATAATAATTAGAGTAACAAATTTTAATTCACTTCGATAGGGTCGTCTATACATATTAAATTAAAAATAAAATGAACGTACATATATAAATAAATAAAACATGTACATATAATCGAACGAAATGGCTAAAACTAACTGCGGGCACACCAGGCAAAAACCCGTCGTCCGACCCGAAGCCGATTTCTCAATAGATGACGGGCAAGCTGATTGACGCCGCTGGATGTGAATTGAGAATTTGACGCTCTACTAATAATGGACTGTTACTTAAAAGCTCCGTCAGATTATGTTGATGGCATCATTGCTTCCGATTTCGTCAAGTAAAAAAAGTATTTCACTGTTAAAATCTTTAGTTTCTGTTATTAACGAAGACGTAAATAACGTCTATTGAGAGACAAACGAAGTTGATTAATAAAACATGTAATTAATGTCGTTACAGCAATTTTGTTTCAGCCGTCCTATCGCGTTTAATTAATCCGAAAGTTTGATTATAAGCGAAAACGAAAAGCATTTAAAAATGCTGAACTACAACAAAAACTAATTTCAACTTTTTAATTAAATTCTGCTCCGTCGGCGAACAGTTGTGTTGTAAATTAACTAATTTAATATATATCTCTATTCTGTTTCTGTTGCATTTCATTAACTTGCTCGCGATATTCCAATGTGATTACATTATATTAGATGAAACATAAAGTTACAAATGTCGTGTTTATTTAGCAACTCAAAGCAAAAAGTTTGAATACCTAATATTTGTTTTCTAAAACGGTATAGATAAAAGACGAAATAGTTTGGGAAAAACAGACAGCACAAAAAACTAGTTTTTATTCGTGTTCTGTCAAATGAGGCGATGGAATCACAAAAATACACTTGTAACGAAGCTTCAATTTGGTACAAAAATTATCCATATTGTAAAAGTGGGACAACACGGGAACCCAAATTTTTTATTCCGGATTGGGAATCAGCATCTCGAAATGTTTTCTCCCAAACATTTCGACTAGTGACAAATATACTATATAGACAGGAAAGTACTGACTTTTGTTTCATTAATGTTGAGATTAGTTGAATACATATTATTCTCATGCACGGTGTACTTGACTTCATATGGTAAATGTACTTCATCAAAGTACATTGACGTTTTGTTATAGATATTACTGTTGAGATTAATCGAATACATATTATTACCATGGACGGAGGCACAGTACAGTGACCACCAAGGTCACCTGATATGATCCTTTTTGATTTTTTACTAGGGATATTTGAAACAAAGCCTCTCAAAAACTCAATACTGATGATTTTAAAGGAATAATAGGGACGTAATATTTTAAACTCAATAACATTGGCAGTACTGCAGTGTCTCCGAAAAAAATTACTTTTAGATTTGCACTATCAAGAGGAAAAAAGGTTATAAAATTTGATCCCACTTTTTCCATTTTCATTGTTGAAGATTAAAATCAACATAACGATTTAGATAACATGCCAAAAATGAAAATGGTCCTTTTTATAATGAAATCAAAAATGTGTGCAATGAAAAATGTTCAATTCAATTTGGTTCATAATTTGGTTGTGACCTCACATTAGAAGCTTTTGTTTCCTACTATGTTAGGGATATGATTTATTTAGGCCAAAGAAAACTGGTGTTATCCATTCTTTAGAGTGTTTGGAGGTGCAGCGACAACTACAGAAAAATATGAGCAAAATAGCGGTTTTCGCAGATTGATTGATCGATTCTTCTTTATACTCCTTGGTAGAGTCAAATTTCGTTTTTAGGTTCTCACACATATTTAACAGCTAAGCAAACAGAAAATATCACCACTATTTAAGACAAAATTTTCGCAAAAATTTTGTAAACAGCGGTCGACTAAAATTATCCGAGATATTCTAATATTCTAATAGTAACCTGTTGGTAATCCAGAGTACGAAATAATAGTACAGGTATGCTTTAAGAAGAGCTTTCATTCATAATTAGTATGTATCTGTGAACATTTATGACTGAATTAAATTAAATTTGAATTACCGGGACACGTTTTATTATTCCTAAAATGACAAATATTTGATTATCTTTAAATAAATAGAATCCTATGCCATCACTGATTATCTCAGCTACTGTGGAATTATACGATATCCGTGTGTGATGACCTCGAACCCAATCTTTTCGCCGGTTTGTAGTACGTGATTGGTGACGACACATTTCATTATTTGTCAGACTGTAAGTCTATTTGTTTTCTTTTATTAAGCGTATTAGCGGTCAACTGTTAGACATACATATTATTGGAGAACTGGAGACGGTTATTGTTATTGAGTTATTTATTAAATATTACGTACCATAAATATGTAATTGCTTTGCTGTAAAGATTTCGTATCACTATTTTCATCATGTCATCAACGATCGCATAAAAAATTATATATCTAATAACGTATGTCCTAAAAGTTTTAGCACAAAATTCATGAACTTAAATCTTAACAATAATGAAATAATATCAAGTCGCCTTTGGTAACAAAAGATTGTTTACTTTGTTGACTGTCAGTCGAGGGTAATTTATTTTGAAGTTTATGCTTTCAAATGTCGTATAAATTAGAAATAAGAAAAGTATCTATAACTTAGTTGGGCGGGTACCCAAAGCTGAAATATTTAGAATATTCGAGAATGAAAATATTTCTCTCAGAACCATTTATCGAACAATAGCGGATTGCGAGCAGGGAATACCTTGTTTGAACCTTCCAAAAAGTGGAAGACCACGAGTATTTACTGCACAGAGGGAAGAGCGGTTGGTAAGAAGAGCAAGAAATCAAGTTGGGAAGTCATCAAGGAGACTGGCTCGTCAATATGACACTTCTAAGAGTACGTACGGTATCTTTGACATTGAAGAGGAATGGTCTCAAATATCGAAAAAGACGTAAGTGCCCCAAATACACAAGGGCAGCTTCTACGTATACCAAGATGCTGCCGTCAACTGAGACGGGTCTACTTTGCCGATGGCAAGAGCATTATTTTAGACGACGAAAAGTATTTCACTTTGGCTAACTCCGAAATGAAAGGAAATGATGGGTTTTATACAAATAACCTAGAGGAATGCCCTGACAATGTAAAGTTTAAGACTAAAGCAAAATTTGCCGATAAAATCCTTGTCTGGTGCGCAATTTCTAACAGGGGCATATCCCGACCTTTTGTGGGAAGAGTGAGAGGCGAAGCTTTGAACAGTCAGTATATTGAGAACTGTCTTTACAAATTGCTCCAGTTTCTCCAAGACCATCATGCTGAGGATGATATCATGTTTTGGCCATAGCATCGTGTCATTACTCTAGAGACACCCAAAACTGGCGTCGTCAACACCGCATATCTTTTTGTTCCCTAAAAACGCTAATCCTCCTAACTTGCCTCAGGCTCGCCCAATAGAGGATTTTTTGGCTTTATTGTCGCGGAAAGTTTATGACAGAGGCTGGGAAGCCCAAAACGAACAGCAACTAAGACGTCGAATTTTTGAAAAATTGAGAGAAATTGACTTGAATTCCGTCCAGGGCCTCATGAGAGACATCCGAAGAAAGTTGCGTCTGGTAGGAGTATGGGCCGCTTCACATAATTTGATAGTATAGTTTAGTTAAGCATTAAGATGTAGTTTATGATAAATAATCACTGGGGAACAGCTGTTTTGGTGCCGAGGGTTTTTGAACTGATTCTATATCAGTTTGATGTCCTGAATTCAAATATCGTATTCATTTTTCCCTATCAGCTCCAGTTTTTAAGATATACAATTTTAGAGAAATATGAGTTCTATGATTTTAACTCAAATCTCAAGTGTAATAAACAAAAGTAGATTCGAATTTTTTATTTTATTTATACCAAATACAATCTTAAGTCAAACTTACAAACAAAAAAAAACATTAAAGAAATCAAATATAGTCACTCGACACTTCTAAAACTTCTTTTCCGCGACATTCTTGAATGTTTTTTCAAACAGTCCCTCTTTAAACTCCAGCAGTAATCTGCCATCATGTGGATGTCCCATCTTCCTTGGTAGCGGTCCTCCATAATTTTAATATCTTGGTGAAATCTTTCACCTTGTTCCTCACTCATGTCTCCTAAATTTTCTGGAAACCGGTCCAAGTGGCTGTCTAGATAGTGTACTTTTATACTCATATTGCATCCTAATGATTTAAAAGCTGTTCAGCATCTTGTTAACAATTTCAACATAGTTTTCAGCTTTATGTTTGCCTAGAAAATTTTCTACAACTGCAACAAATGATGTCCAAGCTTCTCGTTCAACTTCATTCATTGAATTTATGAAGGCAGGATCTTTAATTAATTGTCTTATTTGTGGGCCGTCAAATATCCCTGCTTTGAGTTTTTCTGTGCTCAACTGAGGCATTTTTACCCCTGCTATATTCAAAACAAGGCCCATCCTTATCAAGAGCTTTTACAAATTGCTTCATTAAGCCCAACTTTATGTGTAACGGAGGAAGAATGATTTTTTCTCTTTCAACCAAAGCGTCGTTAATGACATTCTTTTCCCCAACGTCCATGTTTTCTCTCAGAGGCCAATCTTTTCTAACCCAGTGGTGTGTTTTGTCCCTACTATCCCAAAGGCACAAGAAACACGGATATTTTGTGTAACCACTTTGCTGCCCAAGAAGAAAGTTCACCATTTTTAAGTCTACACATATCAACCATTGATGTTCGTGATACTTTATCTTCTGCAAGACTAAAACTATTGTGTTATATTCTTCTTTCAGTTTCGTTGAGTGAGCTAATGGTATTGAACCATATTTATTCCCATTATGTAGAAGGACACATTTTAAACTTCGCTTTGAACTGTCAATAAATAGGCGCCAATCATCTGGAATATATTCAGAAAGTCCCATTTCTTTCATGAGTCCCCTAATTTCGTGACAAAATACAAGATTGTCTTCTTGAGAAAAGAATGGTAGCAGATCTTTTCTCTTGTACGGTAAAAGGTAATTTTGGTTCCTTGTTCCAGTAAATTTTTGTCGTTTAACCTAGAAGCCAGTACTTCAGCAGCTTTTTTCGATAAATTGAGATCCCTGGTGAGATCATTTAATTCGTTTTGATTGAAGCGTTGAGGAACTGAAGACGTCCCCTCATAGTCACTGTTAGTTTCATTAGCATCGGAAGAGCGATCAGAGGGACAATGTTCGTTATCAGAGATATCTGGTAGCTCATGAAATGTTGGAATCGGTATTTCATCTGAGTGCGGGATAGGGCGTATTGCCGAGTCTAAATTGGGATAGGTCCATTTATGGCGGTTATTTCGATTGATTCCATTAATATTTGCTAAACAGAAATAGCAATCATCGAAGTGGTTTTTGGTTCTCTCCAAACCATTGGTACGCCGAATTTCAAACATTTCTTTTGCCGGTAGTCCACTGCCGTAATTGCTCTGTGCAAGTTTTACATACAAGATGCGGGGCCCACGTTTTGTCCTGATCACCAAGCTTAACTCCAAAGTATGCCAAATATGCTTGCTTCACAAAGTCAGTAATAGCTCGTCTGTTTTTGTTGGAACATGTATTCTCCGCATATATAACAAACACATCAGTTGATTGACACAACTTCTTCTTGAACTGGACGCTGAACTCATTTTAATTCTGTTCAATAACACAACACTCTTTTCTTAACAGAAAATAACACGCCGAATTCGATCTACTCTCTTTAGCAAGAAGGCACAAACTGACGAGACTTACCTGAGTTAGGGGTATAAAAAAGGGTCAGTTCAGGTACCTGGGAGGCAATGTTTCCACTATTTATAGATTTACCTGGAATTTACTCATTTACAGACTGACAATAAAACAATTGCACCTACATTAATGATTATAAAATAATTTTAGAACTCTCAGAAACCAATAAACTGCATAGAAACCAGATATGTAGATAAATTTATGTATCTAAAAGTAGAGCTGATAGAGAAAAACGGATTGCACCTATAGATTTAGCTTCCCAAATATAGTTAAAATCAGGTCTAAAAATCCCAGGCACCAAAAAAAAAAATTTTTTTTTTGTTCCCCTGTGAATTGATGTTTCAATAAATCTGTTCATTAAAAAAACTGCTATAAATATTTTGTGCCAGAACTTTTAGGACATACGTTAATCCACACTCTTACGTGTAATTAATTTTTCTGGTAATAGAAAGTATAATTAAAAAACATTCCTAGAAATACATAAAAGCCGTAGAAAACATGTCTGGAAATATTAATATCTACCAATAATAATTTCTAATAACCTATGTACATATGTGTTTAAGCAATAGCAGGTAATTTAGTAATATAAATATTTATTTCGACATTAATAAAATTATGTAAACAAATGATTTTAACTTTCTCTAGTTGCTGTAAATCAAACTGTTACTTGTTACCTGTACATAAACCTACTTTCAAGTAGACTGGATGTTTATTAAGATATTGTACATTACAATTTTATAGCTTGAAACAGTCTGAAGTAATACAAAAATTGAAAATTTTACGATAGTATTATGGAGAGCAAAATTTTTAATTCACGATTCAAATATTCGAAAATATTTTTTTTTGTTACTATGATATTTCATTAAAAATCTGCGTAATAGATTTCTGAGGTTATGCATTGTCAAGAATAAGAAATGACCTGTTAAACTTTGTGGATTATCCACTTCTGATAGAAATAGTAATTATAAGTTACTATAATATTTAATTAAAGACATTTATCCATTGTCTAATGTCCATGTGCTATTTTACGATAATAAAGAATGAAATAAAAAAAAAAGACAAAAACAAAATACTGGACGTTTTCCACGGAAACACCGAACTACTATACTTTTCTCGACGCGCGTTTCGCCAATTAAGTTGGCATCTTCAGAAGAGGATTAAAACTAAATTCTAACCTACACACTTGCTCTATTTATGCTTAATCTGCCGTCACTGTTCACTGAACCGTAACATATGTCTTTGTTTATCAGTGCAAACAGTGGACTGTTGGGTATTGGACCATTGTCCTTATTCATACTACTGTTTTATGATTTCTAAACTTTCAAAAGCATCCAACTGTCTACTGTTTATTATATTGATTTTAGATTATTTTTGTCTATCCTATGGTTTTAAATAAAAAATTAAAACTTGCCATTTTATGTTGAAAAGGGTGGTGTGAATCGTTAGGGATATATCTAAGAATCGCGGTTTCTTTCCTTTATATAAAAAAATTTCCTCTGAAAATTCAGTGTTTTAGCGATTTTTCAGTGTTTCAACGACTTCACAAATATTTAACGAAATATTACAGAAACATAAAGACGTCATAGGTGTTCAATTTTTAAAGCAAATTACTTTTTGTGATTCCTGTGATTTTTCTCTTTCTTGTTTGTTTTTTACGAAATATTTAGATAGTGTGGAAACATCGCATTCACAGGCACCTTGTTTCACGAAAGTAATATTTCATATGTCGCATAAACTCAAGTGTTTTAAAGAAAAAATCGCATGTTCAGTAGAAACATATCTGAGATAAATTTCTCATGAGAAAAATCTCATGGAATTTTGGCCTCCCTGTGGAGAGAATTTTACAGTTGCAAGGCATCATTTTTTTTATCCCAATACTTATACCCAATACCCAACAGTCCACTGTTCTCTCTAAACGAAGACAGATGGTAAGTATAAATAGAGCAAGTGTGTAGGTTAGAGTTTAGTTTTAATCTTCTGAAGATGCCAACTTAGATTGGCGAAACGCGTCGAGAAAAGTAAGTGGTTCGGTGTTTCGTGGAAAAGCCCATTTTTATTTTATAACATATTCAATAATTAAAACCGCTATAAAATGTTTTTCTGCGTTGTTTTATTTTATGATCGTTACGTAATTGACTCCCCTGATTTGTCCTTTGTAAAAAATACTATTATTAATAATAAAATTGATCACAATTGTAGATTGTAATGGATGAGATGATAACGGAAACAAATACAAGTTACGGAAGTTTTTTTGCGTGATACAAATTAAAATGAGATTAATATAATTCGATTAATCTCAGTATCATGGTTTCTTGTCCAATTCACATTGTATTATATCCTTTTTTAAGCCTCTTTTTTGTCACTGGTATCACTCAGCTTTGATGGAAACACAATTTTTTTGTGAGAAAGATTTGTATTTTATGAGAAGAAAATCTCATGACATTTTCTTGTGGATTTGCACATTTAGAGGCACTACAATATTTCAGAACTTAACCCTTTAACGCCCAAGTGCACTGTCAAGAGACATGAACTTAGAGGCTCATATTATGATGAAAAATAAAGAAAAACTAACTAAAACCATGTATTCCTATGTTTTCGAGGTCGCTCTTTCGAATGGAGTCGTTAAAATTTGCAAAAAAATTGATGTAACCTTCAATTTTTAACAAAAACTATTAAAAAGTGCGATTTTTTCAAGATTCTTTTTTTTAATCGAAATTTCAGCTATGTTATCGTCCTTTATACCACTCAAAAACAAAAGGTGGGGGTCATATCTACCAGGATGATAGATATGACATGGCGACCATTTTGAAGCAAATTTTGAAATTCTGACATCGGGATCGTGATTAGCGACCCCTGGTTTACAAAAGTTTGAGGCAAAATAATAGAAAATTGTGAAATTTGATTTGGGATGGTGGCCATATTGGATCCGTCATCTTGAATTTTGAAATTCTGACATCAGGATCGTGATCAGCGACCCCAAAAACCCCCAAGGTACTAATAATTTTTCAAAATTCTTCTTTTGCGTCAATGATCCCGCAACTGGTCGCAACGAGAAATCACCCCTTGAATTTTGCCGTATCTAGTTATTCTAATCTCAAAAATGAGAAAATTAAATTGTTCTCATTGCGTTTCCGTCAAGTACACGTCTCGAGTGCACGTTTCTATTTGTTTTTGAGTGGTATAAAGGACAATAACATAGCTGAAATTGCAACTAAAAAAAAAAAAAAAGAATCTTGAAAAAAATCGAGTTTTTTAATAGTTTCTGTTAAAAAATTGAAGGTTACATCATTTTTTTTTTGCAAATTTTAACGATTCCATTCGAAAGAGCGACCTCGAAAACATAGAAATACATGGTTTTAGTTATTTTTTCTTTATTTTTTCTATTAGTAATATGAGCCTCTAAGTTCATGTCTCTTATAGTACACTGGGCATTAAAGGGTTAAATAACGACCACCCTAGTATTCCTGTTGTTATTAGTTTGCGTTTTCTGATGCGTCGGACCACCCCGTACCGTCGGAAAACAATGTAAATGTATCTCGTCACGTTAACCATACATCCACATTAGCATACCATCTAATTACGACGATTATTTTAATTGAAATAAAATTATCCTTACAGAAAGTTAAATGCCCTTTGTCGATAATAACGGTGGCGCATACTAATTCGACATTTCGACTAATAACCGAATCGCTATTGGCCGGGACCTCCGCGTAACCTGGCATTAGTTTAATTTCCGAAGCAACGCGTTATTTAAATTCCATCCTCTATTGTGCCCGACGCAAGTGGCCATTACTACGAATAATCATAGTAGTTGGACGACGACGTAGAGGAAAAAAACAAACCTCACCTGCAGGGTTCATTGTAACCTGTATTATGTGAAATTGTAGCCTTTGTTATTTGTTTTCTTTTCCAATAATAATAAAAACAAGCCTGCTCGAGCCACGATAAAGATGTATATTTACTTTTTGTATTTAAATAACGATGACGAGGTTGCTTGTTTTAAACTTTTTACGTTTTTTATTTGATATAAGGAGTATGTTTAATAATAAATATTTGTATCATATTTTTCCATTTACGTTATTACGTTGTTGTTAATAAATTTGCAAACAAAGTGCTTTCCAGTCTGCCAAATATAACCTCTCGTTACTAGCCTATGTTGGTGTGACTGTTTTGAAATTTGGAACGCTTATAAACGCTTTCAAATTTTCAAATAGAACACCCTGTATAATATTATACAAGATATTAGTATATAATATTGTATAAGATCCAGCGAGTCTGGAATAATCATATACCTCTTTCACCCTGTATGTAGGAAACTTTTTTTAAACAAAAGTTGTTTGAAAAAGTTATTTGATGGCAATTTATTTGGCGGTCTTAAATACCACTAAATGTTTTTTTTTTGTAGTTTTTATCTGGAATTAGTTCAGTATTCTGCGTAGGACTACATACAGATAAAAAGTATTCGGCCACCCTAGATATTGCTAATAAATTGACATACAAGAAATAGTTATCACTGACTGGCAAACAAGAGAAATTAACACAATGATATATGAACATTATGCTTTATTATACCACATAAAAAAAAATAATCAAAACAGACACATTTTAAAAACTGCCGACAAAACACGATAATGTCCAATTTATATGACACAAAAGTATTCGGCCACCAAAGGAAAAATAAAATAGGAAAGGTACAAACAATTTAAAACGGCACATCTAATAACTTGTCGGGTATCCCTTACAATTCAGAATTGCTTTCACCCTATTTGGCATTGAATGCGCCAGTTTACGGGTCACTTCCGGGGTCACATTACTCCATTCTGTTGAGAGATGATTTTTTAACTCTTCTTTATTGGTAATTCGTTTATTTTGCAGAGATCGTTTTAGATGTGACCATAAGTGCTCGATAGGGTTAGTACTGGGCGACTGCAACAGTGTTTTCAATTATCGGTACATGGTATAGCAGCCATTCCCGCGTTTTACGGTCACAATGCTTGGGGTCATTATCTTGTTGAAAGATGTAATGATCGCTCCAATCCCAATTTTTCGGCGCTGGCCTGTAAATGATGCTTCAATATATTAATATAACAATATTGGTTCAATATTCCTTCAATAAAATGAAGGTTACCCACTCCCGCAGCCGCCATAGAGCCCCACACCATGAGCTATCCGCCGCCGTGTTTTACGGTAGGTTTTACTGATCAAAATTTGCCTTAGGGCCGAGCCTCTGCTATGAACAATTTTCTAGATATGGATGGATAAAAAGTGAGATATTGCCTATTTGGCGATTTTCCAAAGCTCGATCGATCGATGAATACGATTCAATCCAACTGCTTACTGCAAAAAGCTGAAATGCATTCACCCCTAGAATTGTAAAATACTACTTTCTAGAACCACAGAAACCTAACCTCAAAGTTTAACTTTAAATCTCTAACCCCTAAAAACTCAATTACATGTCACATACGCTTCTAAAAACTATTACTTTGGTTCTGGGACCTTCTGCGTTCATCCACAGAATCGTAAAAGACTATTCACTAATGTCCTTACATCAAAATCTTTAACTCCTTAAAACTATATCACTATATCACTCGTGACATAATCCTACAAACATCAATATTTGGAACCTTTGCGTTCGTTCCCAGAATCATAGATAAAGACCTACTAGAACCTCGGAATTCTAACCTAAAAATTCCTTGTGGCATAACGCAGGGTCGGCACTATACAGCTCTATGATCATTAAAGCATAAGCCGTATTTTTTAAGCGCCTTGTAAATTACATACGCGTGTATTTCTTGTCCGTGCATTCTTATGCCACTGACCGTGCCTAGTAACGCGCACTGGGACTTTAGTACGCCGGTCCCGTGCGGGTGGTCGGGATACTTGAATGCAGTTTAATCCTGCGTTGTAGCACACTTTCCGGACCCTAGGTCAGTCACTAACAATTGGGGGTTCTAATTGAGTAGTCTTTCATAATTCTGTGGCTGAGCGCAGAAGGTTCCAAAGATTTAATGTTCAAAGATTTACCTAATTGAGTTATAAGCACTTAGGAATTTTTAGGTTACAATTCCGAGGTTCTAGTGAGTATTCTTCTATGATTTTGGGAATGAACGCAGAAGGTTCCAAATATTGATGTTTATAGACCAATTGTAAGAAAACTGCAATCGACTAACAAGAGACAAAAACGAACAATAATATGAATACTCGGTTAGTTAAAAAGTAGTATTATATCTTTGGAACTTCTGGAAATAACCTTTTATCACTTGTTTTTAGTAAATTGCAGTTTTCTTTTTAAGAATTGACTTCGTCTTACTCAATGAGCTTAATTTTATGTTTAAGTCGACAATATGTATATTATTTTATGATTTTCTAGCTGTCATTAGATCTAGCTCGGCTAGAAACTGCCTTTGCTTTTTTTGACCTGAACTTTTTCTATTATGCAGAATTGTGCTAAAATATTATAATATTAATAAACGATAAAAATATACTGTAATTATGACCAGGGAGTCAACAATTTCAATACAAGTCAATTGTAATGGATTTTTCTAAAAACCGCATACCTCTGGCTTCCGACATACTTTACATAAGTCAGGAGCAATCAGAATCATCGTCTTGTTTAATCTTGTAAATACGGCTCCCCTTATTTTGTACCACAAAGCCAAACGCGAGTCACGAACGAATAAATTACCTTGTTAAGTAATATACTTTACAAAATTTTTGGATTTCTTTAAAAAGCGAATAGGTCTAATTGGATAGCTGTGAAAGTTTTACGGTTCTGTTGTTTATGTATTAAACATAAGATTATAACTGGTAACTTACGTAACTGCCGTGCACTCTAACGACTATGTTATTAGTTATTACACATCATTTTGAGATGTTATATAATGGGAATTTGTAGTTGCAAGAGTTTAACTACCTATCTGATTTAGTTGAGCTGCACTCACAAGGTACATTATAATAAAAGTAATAGGTTTTAAGGAGTTTCTTCCCCAGAACACGAAGTTAAACCTAGATTACGATCACAACTACATAATGGTGGAAGTGTGCTCAATTTATGGACAACACAAGAATAAAGAATGTACAAAAGAAAGAGTTTCAATATAGGTGTATATAACATTTACAAGCTAGTATAACACGATCGATATATAGGGTGGATTCAGTAACAATGGGAAATTCGGAAACTGGTGATACTGAGGGTTTAAGAAACATGGAATGTTGAAAGTGTATATTTTATTTCGCCAAGGGCTACTTTACGTGCTAAAAGTATTTGATTGGAAAAAATAATTGTATTCATAAAAAAATTACACTTATACTTCTTCTATTCTGAATTGAAAATGATAAATACGCTTGGGGAATAAAAAAAGCGGTGCAACTTTATGATTCCATGGGCGTGCTCGAATAATAACTTTTAGGGATAGGTAATAATAAGTAATTAACGTCGCTTTTATATCATGACTTCAATTTAAAATGGAATACGTATACACTCACGATTTTTGCAATAAACAGTAATTGTTGATAAATAAGTTGTTGTCCTATCACGACTACCGCTAATATTCGAAACGATTTAACATTAAGTTTGTCAATAGGATTAGTAGTTGCTCTACAAATATGTATCTTTGGGTTTCTTATTTAATGCTATTCTCTTTTTTTATATCTTCTTGTTTATTCTATATTGCACCGATGAGGGAAATTACTTGAAAAAAACTTCACATTAAATTTCCAATCCCACTCACATTAAAATGGCCCACAATATAATTCCATCGACAACGTACAGCTTTATTATTAATATTATCACTAGGATTCGGAATGTTTGCTGTCACGCGGTAAAACTGCGTAAGACTATCCTTCTCTCCCGCGCCGGGATAGGTACTACTACGCATAAGCGGGTCCCCGCACAGTGGCAGGATCGGCCAGTGGCATAGGTATGCAGGGACAAGAAATACACGCGTATATAATATACAAGGCGTTTAAAAATACGGTTTATACTTTCATTATCATAGATTTTTATAGTGCCGAGCCCTGCGATGCAGCATACATTTCCGGACCGTAATTATCACCTACACTTGCAAAATATTAGGTCATCGTACTTCCACTGTCATATTTTTTATTTTGCATAATTTTACAAAAACTAACCACTATATTATCAAACCTAATTAGTAATCTCCCGCATTATTGAGTACGCGCTCCCAGATAACTGGTAAATCTTGAACACCATACAAAGTACCACTTTCATTTAATTCACAAATAATATTGTTCAGTTTTATATCTCGTCTTTGCTACCATATCGAGTACCTTTTCAATTTCAATTTCAATTGCAGAAGGCAATTTCCTCTTCACATGGCTGAAAGTATTGAAATCACAGGGATTCATATTCGGGAATATGGCGGTTGAAGAGTTCTATCAATTTTTGATCTTCAATCAGCTGATGGTCTATTTTTATTCCACCAGTCCTAGTTATAGATATATACATATAATATGACTAGTCATAGTTATATTTTCATTATAGGTTCTCCAAAAAGCAATCTCTCTAATAGCCATAGCCACTATCTAATATCCATAGTATCTTTCGTTTGTAGTACCTCTGAACAGGGTAAAAGGTACAGCAGAACTGTTTGGTTTCACCCAAGATCGTGACTGATGTATAAAACTCGGATCCAAGTGTAATCTATGCCTATGAACCTGTTAAATATATTTCTCTTATGGCGGAATCATGCTAAGTAACTAAATGCAGTTTCATACCGGAAGTTCTTCTGGTTCAGACTATTGGGTATCAATACTCCAAGTTTACTGACCAGACCTAAATCCTCGGTCAGTATTCAATGTACAGCTGAATGAATATTAAAACGCTACCGTTCTACCTAGTTTGTACATTTCAAGCCACCGTTGCTCTGTTCTTTTATTTAGTGCACTATGACCAACACATTTCACAAATAAGTGATGAGCAACTCTCCTCGGCAGTTTAATACTACTAATAATAAGTAATAATAAGTAATACCACAAAACTTTAAAAATATACGTTATTCCACTACACTGATAGATTTTTCAAGTATTCCATTTTAAATCTATAAACGTCTTGACAACACGAAATAAAAGATATAAAGATACATAAATAATAAAAAATAAAAGGTATTTCAGCAAGTGCCAGAAAGTCGCCATTTTATGTATGTACAGCATGCCCGAAAACCCCAGATATAAATTTTCAGCTTCATCATTCTGTCGTATACAGCAACGTATTTATCTAACACGTGTTTTTATAAAAGTCTTCTTTTTTCGATGATTATTTGCAATGGATAGTGATAATTGTGTAAAAAAAGTTTATGTTATTTGCACAAAAGACACTGAAAAAAAATAATTCTTTTTTAATGAGAAGACGTTGAAAAAAAGTAATGAAGTGTTGGAAATTAGAAAAAAACATGGGTTAAAATATAAAGATATTATTTTACCAACCAATTCCAACTTAAAAGACGGTTATCGTACCCATTGTTACAAAAATTTACTAGCTTTAATGAAAAAATATCATGACACTTCATCTAGAAATTCTGATGTGCCTCTTTCCCCACAAGGTATGGTATTATTTTGTTTTGTTTGTTTTTTTTTTTTATTTAATATACCCATAAATAATGTTAGTTATTCGTGGTCTAAAAGTTTTAAAAAATAACAAAATTACGACTAAGAACGTTTTAAATACTCCAAAATTCTTACAAACGACCGCATGAATGCTCCTAATTACGTGATTTTGCGGGAGCCAATCACACTGCATCGTGCTTCCTCTTGAGACAGCTGCCGATATACGCGTTCTCTCCCATTTCAACTTGCGCACCGCACTACTCACTCCCATTCACATTAAACATTCTCACTCACCTGGCGGGTAAAATGTCCCACCGAAACGACCTGTCTTTTTGTAAATAACTATTTTTAGTCACGAATATACCCTACAAAAAATTTCGAAGTGCCTCAAGTACATTTTTTGATTTTTTTGAAAAATAATTAATTTTGCAAACGTCTGGCAAACTTTTTTGACCCGGTTAAATGATCTGGCTTTTTGATTTTTCAACTCTTTAAATATTAAATTTTAAAATGTTAAAATCCCAATGTGCTTCAGGAACATTTTTTTCAAAAATTATTTCGCTTCTTGAAAAATGTAATGGTCGCTTAAGCCCCATCAGCCAGGTCTGCATTTTTGTATTTAGGTAACACTAAAGGAAGTTTTGAGCAACTTTTCACATTGCCTCAAATACCTGCCCAAAAAATGTCTACCAGCTCTTCTACTAATATACGAAGAGCTCGGGGGTAAAAGCTGTTAATTAAAAAAACCTTGGAACGATCATGCTGTAGATAAAAACTGTCAAATGTGAAAAGTGTCAAATCTAGCTTTATACATATGAGTTTTAATAAAGTGTCAATAGATAGCGGTACTACATAGTTAGATAGTTAGGTAATGCCTGTTAAACAACAAAAGTTTGTAAAAATTTCGGGAAAACCTGTTTAGTGGCAAACTAATATGGTGGATGGGCTTAACAGGTTCTTGTTTATTTGATTTTTGTTAATGACTGACTGAAACTGATTTATTATGAGTTTTTCATTCATTACAAAAAAGTCTAACACATGTTTCGCTAAAATAGACACAATACTAGTAAAAATTAAAGAAAACCAATTTGCAGAACTTAAAATAAAATATGGTAAAATGTATGTTGCTCAAAAAGTTAAGTTTGTCACATAACAGCTTTTCCCCCGAATATATTATGTATGTAAGAACTTTAATTCAACAATATGACTGTATATGAAGTTTATCTTTTCTAAGCATGCATCAAGTTTATTGAGAAGTGTTCGGTGACCTAGAATAAAGACAATACGATGCCGGTGATCTCAACCTAAGTGATTGCGTCATTATAACCATTTTTTATCTCAATTATAAGTCTTTTTATAGATGTACAGTGCTGTCCAAAAAAGGTTTTCTATTATTTGACGTTTGTTTCCAGCAGACACCTTTTGGTACTTTTACTTATTTAGTGAATATTTTATAACCACATTTTTTAATAATAATAACACTTCTCATTTTGTATTTCAAATGAAATAATGTGTAATTTTTCCAAACGGATCCTTAATTTAGAAATCTATGAAGAAACTCACTCAATTTTTTCTTAACGTAAGACCTTACAGTAATCCTATAGCGTTAAGATTATATAAATTTTATTTATAGTTTCAAAAGTATATCTATTCGTATTTCATTTTTAGACGGGAAAACAACACGGGAATACAATGCGGGGGATACATAATGGCTTTTACGGAGTTGGGTTCTAAGAGGGGTGGATTCTATTCGTATTGACGTTTCCATTATTCATTCTATTATGGTATTAATATTAATTTTATCCCTTAAAATAGTGTTGCTGACGTCGAGTTGCCCGATTTAAATGATTAATGTTGCCTTCAGAAAGGAATATGTTTACATTTCGTAGACGCGCATTGCTTTAAATTTATACAAAATTTTATAATTCATGTTTGTGTTTGGATATGGATAGAATTTAGCATCGTATCTGATGTCTACCGCGGAAGCAATTAAATTCGAATTCCGTTGGAAATTTTTGCTAATAATCAGCCGGCGACGAGATTCCACCAAGGACCTTGCTGCAGGCGGTTTAGCATAGGTAGTTATCTTGTCTATTTTTAGTGCAAGATTGAGTTGCATACTGAAATATTGAAAAATATAAGCATTTTGCTTCTACTTGTATGTGATTTTGTCTTCACGTTAGTTATGCAAGTTTTTGTGGCTTACATAAATTGATTACAAGATTCTTACTCAGTGGAGATCTTTTCACACAGATACATTAAGAAAAAAAGGAAGTAGGGCGATGAAAAACTCCATACTATATCAACCGCAAACATACAGGACACTATATTTTCAATGAGTCAAGATAATTACGCAACATCTCAATATGTAACTGACCCGATTCACTGAAATTGTTTCCAAATTTCTTTACACTACTAAAATGGTTTTTACTGATGTGATGTGAACTTAACTAGAGTTCTAATCACTACGTATGTACGCAATTCTCGTGAAAACAAAATACCTTATAATGTGTAACGGTATTTATTTTAAATCCCGTCACATTCTTATTTTATGTCATTAATTGGTAAAATCACACCTCAACCAGTTGACCCCTAAGTGAAACGAACGCACCTCGCAGAATGTTAAACGAACGCAACTAATAACTAATGCCGTTCTACGATATCAGTGGTGACCGGTTGACAGATATTCGATAATTTTTTGTGTTATTGGAAACTAATAAATACGGATCGACTGAAGGAGCGTTCTTCTTCTTGACCTATCTTCTTAACTTAGCGGTTGTGATAAGCGAGACTTCAGTTTAGTCCACGTGTGGTAAGTGGAGCAATTCATTAATTAAATTTGTTTATATCTTTGCAATCACTTTTTGCATTTAATGTTTGCTGCTTAATTCATATATTCTAATATTTCAGTTATCGTTGCTGAATGCGTATTTTTGCATTCCGTAAAGTATTTTTTTTGTTTATTAAGGAAAATAGCACGTGTGCCCAGGATAGGTTAGATTCACCTACCCTGGAGATTTATCGATCGATTCCAGTAAGGAATCGAAATTATCGTTTTGTTAGAAAACAGACCCTGTGGTTTCTGGATGTTTTAGGTATTCCCAGCTCGGGAGAAGATAGCTGTGTGGCAAATTAAATAGAGACCCTACCAAACCTTTTCTGCAGTCAAAGGACGAGTTTTCGTGGTCGTTGACCAAATTTGATTTGACACTGGAAAAGGGGACGAACGAGCGTGGCAACCTGCACCTGCAACATTTTGCTCGAGGTAAGTGAGTTTTAATTTTTCTATTTAGTAGTAATTATTTATTGAAACCTCACGGACCTCGAGCAATTGCCGCTCGTTCAATTTGGTGTCTACAGGTGCCCACAACTGTCGCTGTTTGTCGCTGTTTGTCGCTGTTCGTCGCTGACGAAAGTGCTAATTTTTCTTAAGATTTTTCTTTAGTTTGCCGTACCGTGAAGCAGCAAGTGTTAACTGTGTGTGATTTTTTTATGAATTTTCTTGATTGCTCTACTTATCAAACAGTGGCGTGGCTGAAACTTGAAGTCGCAGCTTAATTAAGGGTTTTGTTTTTGTTAACATTTCTTTTGGGTCGTATTGATGCAAAATTTAGATTAATTAATTTACCTGAGTCCTGGAATTTAGTAGTATTAATTATGCTTTGGTTTATATAACTTCAAATTAACAGATACCCACTGTTTGCGAACTCTCAGTAGAACAACACTGATTCTGTTTGTTTCACTTTTGTATGTAACAACTTCTGGACAAACGGCCATCAACCAGGGAACGAACACCTCTACCTGTGGCGTACAAGGAGGAGGAAAGTCGAACAGTCACCGCAGTACTGCTGGTAGCAACTCCAGGAACATCCTCTACCTCCGGAAGCCACTCTCCTCTGGGCTTACGTAAGACCGTTTCATTGTACCCTGCCGGTCCAAGTATAATTGTAAAATCAGTGCTTCAAATTTTATTTAACCTAGTGGGTCAATTTAACTGATTGTATAAATTTTTTTATTTTAATATAGTTGTTATTGTTTTAATTTGGACTTTTATTCTTTCTAAGTGTATATCAAGAAAGTTATCAAATCGTTGGTTATTTGATACTACATTTTGGTATTTTTATACAAAAATATCTGGCGCCCAAAGCCACTATCAAAGTTTTACATAACCAGGGGAACCTACCCCTTGACCGCTGTGCTGCCGGAGCTACGGTCAATAGCTTTCCCTCTCAGCTTAGCCAATTGAGCTAAGGAAAGGTGTTGCACAAAATTGGCGCCCAACGTGGGGCCCGATGTGTAACGGTATTTATTTTAAATCCCGTCACATTCTTATTTTTATGTCATTAATTGGTAAAATCACACCTCAACCAGTTGACCCCTAAGTGAAACGAACGCACCTCGCAGAATGTTAAACGAACGCAACTAATAACTAATGCCGTTCTACGATATCAGTGGTGACCGGTTGACAGATATTCGATAATTTTTTGTGTTATTGGAAACTAATAAATACGGATCGACTGAAGGAGCGTTCTTCTTCTTGACCTATCTTCTTAACTTAGCGGTTGTGATAAGCGAGACTTCAGTTTAGTCCACGTGTGGTAAGTGGAGCAATTCATTAATTAAATTTGTTTATATCTTTGCAATCACTTTTGCATTTAATGTTTGCTGCTTAATTCATATATTCTAATATTTCAGTTATCGTTGCTGAATGCGTATTTTTGCATTCCGTAAAGTATTTTTTTGTTTATTAAGGAAAATAGCACGTGTGCCCAGGATAGGTTAGATTCACCTACCCTGGAATTTATCGATCGATTCCAGTAAGGAATCGAAATTATCGTTTTGTTAGAAAACAGACCCTGTGGTTTCTGGATGTTTTAGGTATTCCCAGCTCGTTCGTCCCCTTTTCCAGTGTCAAATCAAATTTGGTCAACGACCACGAAAACTCGTCCTTTGACTGCAGAAAAGGTTTGGTAGGGTCTCTATTTAATTTGCCACACAGCTATCTTCTCCCGAGCTGGGAATACCTAAAACATCCAGAAACCACAGGGTCTGTTTTCTAACAAAACGATAATTTCGATTCCTTACTGGAATCGATCGATAAATTCCAGGGTAGGTGAATCTAACCTATCCTGGGCACACGTGCTATTTTCCTTAATAAACAAAAAAAATACTTTACGGAATGCAAAAAATACGCATTCAGCAACGATAACTGAAATATTAGAATATATGAATTAAGCAGCAAACATTAAATGCAAAAGTGATTGCAAAGATATAAACAAATTTAATTAATGAATTGCTCCACTTACCACACGTGGACTAAACTGAAGTCTCGCTTATCACAACCGCTAAGTTAAGAAGATAGGTCAAGAAGAAGAACGCTCCTTCAGTCGATCCGTATTTATTAGTTTCCAATAACACAAAATTATCGAATATCTGTCAACCGGTCACCACTGATATCGTAGAACGGCATTAGTTATTAGTTGCGTTCGTTTAACATTCTGCGAGGTGCGTTCGTTTCACTTAGGGGTCAACTGGTTGAGGTGTGATTTTACCAATTAATGACATAAAATAAGAATGTGACGGGATTTAAAATA
>JAPWTK010001385.1:0-52216 GCA_029963805.1 Aromia moschata
GATAACCGTAAAATACTGAATATAGAATATGTATAGAATATGTGTACTATATATACAATATAGAAATATAGAATATGTGTACTCAAAATATTAACAAGGGTTCGAATAACAGCTATAAATTCCTAGACTTAAACCCCCAACTCTTAAGGGACTAGGCAGCCATCAGTTGTACAAATTATCTTTATAATAGTGATAATCAGAGAGGTGTAGTGTTGCCGACTTCAGCAGCGTTACAATATTGGCAGGCCTGCTAGTGGTTAAGAATAATTACATAAATTGAGTGAGGGAGTGGCTTGACAATGCTTCCCTGAGAAAGAAACTTTCCCTCTCTATAAAACAAAGCCAAAGCCAAACGGTAGTCTACTGTCGAGTATAGAATTTGCTCTTACAAGGTGCGGCAATTAAATAATGACTTTTTTTTACAAACATAATATTTTGAAGAATGCAGTGTAATGAATGAAGCTTACAGGCCTTCACGATAGGTTCTAAATAACTTGCATCACTTTCAGTAACGTTCCTAATTCACAAAGCAGTTTTGTAAGTGCTTTGAAGTTATCTTTTTAGGAACGCACGTCGCGATTATTTGTATGTCTTTAATATCTTCAAAATGGGTCCCCATGATCTGACTTCATTTTGGCGTAGAGGATAAAAAGAGCCTTGTCTTGATTTGTGACTTTTCTGATCTCTGTGTTTGAATAAAGATTCTTCTCCGTACATGGCTAGCAATTTTCATCGAATTTCGGCCTAACTTTACGAGAAATTTGATGATGGATTGTTTCTTTGGGCGAAATTTGATGACGATTATTTCTTTGTCACTTTGGGCAAAAAAGAAAAAGTCTCGTTATTTAATTGCCACACCTCATATAGACTACCTGGGCAAAATCGAGTTTGTGCCATGTTATCTGTGGTTCTTGTTAAGTGATAATATAAACATTTCAGTTTTATTTACAAGGGGTCGTATTTTGGAAAAATGCAATAAAACAATTTTACAGTGTCCAGTGTTTTAAATTTTGGACCAAAATATTATCATAAGCTTCGAATTTAATCACCAGTATAGCTAATTTAATAATTTTGACTACAATAGATAATACATTTTAAAATGAGGACTTTAATAAAAAAATGGCAATACTGAAAAAAAAAGTCTGTATTGCATTTATAAAGTTTGTGAACCCAAATTTTTCTTATAGGTCTAGTAGCAACACCAGCTTAAATTCGAACGGTAGCACGAGCGCAAGGAAACAAGTCACAAGCAAAATAGCCAGCCTCTGGAAGAAAATTGAGGATAGCAAGAAGCAACCCCCTAAAAAGGACACAAGGGTTTGGATCCAGCCGGAACCCGAGTCCGAACCCCCACGACTGATACGAAGTAACACCTTTGACAACAAAGATGGCGTCATTCTACGGAATAAGATGCCCGATGACAGCGACCCTACGAAGCGCGTTTCTAGGTTAGGATCGTTCATAATAATGGACGAGTCCGAGGATGGATTAAGGTTGCAGCAAGCAGTGATGAGCACTACTGCGACAACAAATGTTTGATTAAAATGTTAAAAGGACTCAGTTTTTAGTTAGGGCATTTAATTTTCTTTGCATGTTTTTATACTTATCTGTATGCGTGCCTCATTTTCTTAATATCTCTCACGTGGTTCTTGGAGGGAAGAAAAACGGCGAGGTTTTTTGTTTCCTGTTAACAATTCGTGTAGCTCAGCGCGTGTTGTGGTTAATCGTATTTTTTTTTTTTTGTAAAGGAAGGTGTTCTCTACTAGGAAACAATTTCTTTGTTAACGTTTCTAATATATGGAATTTGTATTTGAAACGTTCAGCATGGAATATATCGTTTTCTGACATTAAATTTTTTATAATTTTATTGCAATGTATGTTTTATGCCATAAAAGTTTTATTTCTAGTCCGTTTTTTTTGTCGTATAAGCATATATATATGTAAAGACTGTATATTTATTTGAATAGTATTTACGTTCCGTGATATTACATTAGCTAATACTAGGAGATGTCTATGTATATACCATTGTTTAGGAGATTAGGTTATAAAGTCACAATTGTAGTTTTATAATGTTTGTAACTATAATTTAAATCTACCTACCTAAGTCACAAAGTCGGTAATATGAACAGTAACATTACTTCTAGGATTTTTTAAAACCCGTAGTTTTAGTTGAATTCCTGTTTTGTCGTGTACCAAGATTATATATTAGTTTCTGTGAATATATTGCTTTAATGTTTCGCAAACGGATTTTTATTCCAACCCCTACCATTTTAAGATGTTTTTCTATAGACTACTCATACATATTGTAGACCGTAAACTTATAGTAGACATAAATAGCTATCAAAGTAAACCCATTATTTGCTGTGGCATAACTAAGTCTACACATTCTTATAAATGTTATGTAATGACTAAACTAAGGCTGTCTAATTGCTTTATTAGATTTATTAGCTGTCATTAATAAGGGCGAGCAGCCTGAATTACGTTGATCATCGTAATGTCCCGTTGTCGTGCCTTAGTTTGGCACAGTTTTTATAGAGTTTGTGCTGTGTAATTCAGACTTTGCTGAAGTTGTTTGGGTCCCTTTTGACGCGACGCTTTATGGTGTTTTTGTGGGATTTTTATATCTACTATATGTTTAAGGTTTACTGTACATGTTACATACATAAACATATAAAATATGTGATTATTCTATTTCAAGAATGAGTGTTGTTCAGATCGGTTAGAAAGACAGTCAAAGGTCTTAGTTAATAAATTGCGCAGAAATTAACGTTTTTCAATCAAAAAAGGAAATACACTCGAACCCCTCTTATTTCACCTTCGCTTAATTCACATCCTCTGTTATTTCACCACGTTTCCCCTTATTAGGTCGCGAAACCGTCCCGGTTAAGTCGCCGCCTGTAAAAGTTTGGAAATTGGAATCTCGCATGAATATGTACAATGTTTATTGCAAAAAAATTATTGTGTAATACATTTATTGATTTAAAATAGGTTAGGTCTTTTAAAAATATTCATTCAAGTGGAAAATTGAACTTTGTCACGCACGACTGGGTATACTTACATTGATTTTTCGTTCAGTTGGCTCATTGTTCGTTATAACAAGTGCTGTGGTATATCTCTAAATATTTCTTTTTGCAGTTAAAGGTGGGTTCATGCAGATATTTTTAGTAATAAGAATAAGAATAGTAATAAGAATAAAAGTTAAACCTTCGTTTTATAATGACCCAGTTCATGCAGTAAATCCTTATTTTTAAAATTATTACTAAAAATTATATTTACTGCATGAACTGGGTCATTATAAAACGAAGGTTTAACTTTTATTCTTATTACTATTCTTATTCTTATTACTAAAAATATCTGCATGAACCCACCTTTAAACACAAAAAAAGTTGAGGTTATGATCGCGACTTTAGAGGCAAAATTTCGCGACTTAAGCGAGATAATGATGCACGGATTTGGCGACTTAAGAGGGGTTCGAGTGTAACATACTCTTTTGGCTGGTTTCTTTGTTAGTGTCCCCATATTGAATCCACCATTTTCAAATTTTCAAAACTTGACTAAAACCGAGCCTAGGCAATCATTTGTGTAGTGTGGTTATAAAAACAAAAGAAATAAATATAACAACATTATTAAAATATTTAAACACATGTACCTGCAGATAGAGAAAAAGATCAATCTTTGGTATGACATAGACCAGTATTGTAAAAAACACTAATTGAGCTTTGATAAAGTCTAAGTAAATTGGACGAAACGTCGGCAGAAAATTAGTACATCGTTATTTGTCCAACATCCCAAAAAATCCTTTGTTACTTGACTAAAACAGTACACCAAAACGGCTATTTTTTGGAGTGAGACTTGTTTGAATATATTAGTACATTTAGAGGATTATTTGAAGACCCAACACGGGCATAAATCATAATACTGTTATCTTTTCCTCAAAAAATGCAATTTCAGTATTTATGAAAACTGTTTTGTAATGTTTCCAGATGACGTTGTCTATTATAGGCATTTTGGTTTTAGCTTTCGACGTGATCTGACACTTAAGTCGAATACGGATTCACGCGTATCGCGTGCGCGGAAGCTGCACATTGAATTATGATTGGTTAAAATCACATATTTGAATTTACGCGTACGCAAACACATTGCGCGCACGAAGGACATTACGCAAAAGTTCTTTTCGCGTTTACGCAGAAAATATAATCTGAAAAAAATAGTGATATGGTAATATATAAAATCGTAATTGTTAAAAAAAAAAAATGTTGAATCCATCAAAAATTGAAATAATCACCCTTTCACGTTCACTAAAACAAAATAGCAGTCTACGTTATACCCGAATAAGAACAAGATACGTGATAGTAACATTATTAAGCCGGCTACTCACTACGCGCCGGTATCCAAGTGACTTGACTTGAAATAAACTTGGCTAGTACTTGTCCGAATTCAAGTAAATTGTATACATTACGCGCCTACTTTAAAAGTTGCAATTTTTTCGGGAAGTGCGAGTCGGAAGGCGAGTAGCTGTGACGAGTAGTTTTTAAAAATGGACGAAAGTAAGACAGCTTTAGCTGCTTTTATAATAATAAGTTGTGGTTATCTTTTACTCAAAAATAGAAGAAAGAAACTCAGGCACTGAAGATGGCGGATAACATATTTAAATAATAGTAGAGATTGTATCTATGTATGTATATCGAATGTATTTTATTAATGAAATAAATCTAAAAAGCCACTTTCATAATCAACTTAAAAATAAAATGACATATATAAGCAACTGAAATTGAAAATTAGGTAAATTTTCAGAACATGGACTTATAGTATTTTGACAATATTTTTTTTGTGACGTGTAGTATACACTATTAGAAGTAGTTTGCGACTTGTTAAACTTTGTGCAAATGCCTAACTCGTGTTTTACAGGGTGCCTCCTAACCTCTGAGACAAAATGAAAGAGGTGATTCGTCACAGAAGGGCAAGGGAAATGTTTCGTAAATAGTACAAATACATATAAATGCGTGAAGTATAATTAAAAAAACATATTTACATCACGTTATTGAGTGCGAGAAGGGAAAGGGAAATTTTTCGTGAATATTCGCGCTAGATAGGGAAGTTGTGACTTAGCAACAGTGACAGTTCCTTTCCTCGTTTAGGGGCAGTTCTAGACAAGGAAAGGAACCAGTGAAGCAGATGATTTAAACCTTTGCGCAATTCAATTTCTAAACTTTCGCAATTTTTTTGTGACACTCAGGAACATTTGCACAGCATTTAATGTATGTCATCTTGTTTGACATAACGGATTATATGTGAGTATTTTTTGTTTGTCGCTAAGTAAGTCATGTTCTGAAAAATGACCGAAAATTAACTTTAAAATGACATCTGATAATGTCACTTTATTTATTGTGATCCAAATTTAGATACATAATAGGTACAATTTTTGATAACCCTGTACAAGAGTTCACCTGTAGCTACTCGGCATTTTCCGACACACGACGGGAAGTGCAAGTAATTGGCCGTCTATGCGAGTCTTCATACACACAACTTGCTACTTGCCAAGTACTTCAGAAGTACTTGACAAGTATCACGTAGTGAGTAGCCGGCTTTACGCTTACGCAATACGCGTGAATTCGGCTTTACCCTAAAAACGCGCAAAAAGTGGCGGCAAATTTAAAATTTTAAAAGTGACCGTTGGAAGCCTTATTGACGGACCAATAAATGATCGATAAATGGCAAAGTGATTGCGGTCACTGACATGACTCATGACACTGGATATATCGGAAAGGGAATGACAACGAATGGGTGTATCAGCTTAATGCCTAACCACTGCCTAACCATATGGAAATGACTGGTGATATTAGTAAATATCATTCTAGTGTTTGGTGGGAATATTTCGGTGTGTAACAAAATTAGCATCCGATAAAGTACATGTCTGGACCAGTTGTTCGGCAGTTGTAGGAGCTAACTTTGCTAGAGGCACCAAAAAACGTCTAGTCCCACCAAGCACTAGAAGGAGATACTTACTAGGTATTACCAGCCAAATTCATATTTTGTTTATTGGTGAATCAAACAAGAATTTCATATCAACATTCCAATCTTTAACTTTTTACGACATATACATTAATGAACCTATCATTTCTGTTGCACTATTAAGGGTTTATGAATATTAACTCCAAGTGCTATCACTAATTCTTTCTTTATTATTTCTTATGATTCCAGAGAAAACGGTAATAATTTTCATAGAAACCTTACAAAAACCTCGAATCATTGATTTTCCCAACAGATGGATGGAGACGCTTTCACAAATTTTAGTTCGTCATCATTCCCTCGCCAGTTTAAAGAAATAAGTGAATTGTTTTTCTATTTTCTTTCCAATTACGCACTTACAAAAGTATGCACACATATGCACCACCTTTCAAGCTTATGGCTCGAAATCTTCTTATCAGTTCGGGGATTATAAAAAAAACAATTTTCTTTTATACTGCATGGGATATAGTACAAAATGTTCATCATTTGGACATATCAATAAAGCTTATTCATAAGTTCAAATTAATTAAATACTGGGTATTTGATTTTTATGTACGAGGTCAGTTCACATATAAACTGAAATTGTGTTATCATATGTTCACATATAAACCAAAACAAGTTAATAAAAAATTAACAGAAGTATTGAATTTTATATGACTGGCTTTTATTCAATTTTGGTTAATCAGTTTGGTCACAATAACACAATTTCAGTTTATAAGTGAGCTCACCTTATACATAAAAATCAGTCAAATGCTCAGCTTTACTTATTAATACACATACAATAGCTTCCCTCGATCGTAACAAATTGTAAATGTGAGTCAACTAATTGTCATGGGAATTCCTGAAAGTGGGCGTGGTCAAACATAAGTTTTGAGACATTACATCACAGAAGCTACTACCCAATAACATTATCCCTATCATAATCACACTTCATTATTTTACGTCATTATTTTACTATTTTTTAACATCAAGAGACAAAATGCAATTTGTATACGAGTATAGGGTGCAACGTTACTTTTGATCTGTACTCTATGAACGATAGTTCACTGAATGACACGAATGTCCATCTTACATCAGGATGTTTAAAAAAAAACTTAAAAAAGGAAATAAAAACTCTATAATAATAGTTTATTGACCTTAAAAACTAAAAGCACATACTCACAAACGGTTTAAAGAGTGAATAAGATTACAGCAAAACATAACACAGCTTTTATATACAATTGATCCGATATTTGCTGTCGATTAACTAAATTAACGCTAACTTTAAACTAGGAATAAGTATGAAGACATCAAACTAAGGTCGACTACCATTCTCAAAAGAAATATTTTACACTTAATAAATGGACAGCAACCCTAGGGAAATGTAAAGTGATCTATATGACGACGACGAAATAAAGAAAACTTAAAATGAAAATGGAAATAATGAACCATCACAATTATCGCAACATTATGAAGTAAACTTAATGGGTATAGCCGTTTCGCAGTGGGTATAAGGACCCCAACAAAATCATTTTAAAATTTGTGCTTCTATAATTTAATATGATGGGACATTGCAAAGTATTTGTAGTACTTTCAATTTATAATCCTAGATAACAAAAAATTGATTTCATTACGATATTGGATGATATTGGATAATTATAGTAAGTGGTATATGATAAAATTATAAACCTAAAATTTTATCCATCTGTTTAATGATACATTTTATCAAGAATTTACAAATCAATTTTTTTTACTGGTAATTCTGAAATTTTGTAATAAAAATGGTACCTGACTTCATTTTTGTGAAATGGCAGCTAATATTTCATTAGCGGTAAGAGGGTCATTAAAAATCAAGTTAGAACAGAAGGGTAAAACATTCAAGGTCAAAATCTTGAATATGGTGGTCTGTGCAGGAATTCTGGAGCTTTCAAGTCAAGGGCTACAGTTAGACGGAGTTCAGGTACTTATTACTACCAACCACTATGTGCACAGAAAATACATCATAATACATTACAAATGTGCAGATTGGGGAAAGAGTGAGGGTAGAGGGGGAAGTACTATGGGAAGTACTATGAGCTCTTCCCCCCTCTCCATATGCATCCGACCTAGATCGGCCACCCTATTTTGGGCAAGCTGTACTTTCACTGCTTAAAATATTACGTATTTTTAACAAAATGTTTCAATATTACCTTTTACGCAAACTCTATACATGGAGAGGAAGCTTTTTATAATTGAAATGTCACATTTTCCAAGCGTTTTCATAATGAAAAAATTAATAATAGTAATTTGAAAAGGACACTAAATGCACTGTAAACATAGGTCGAGAATGAAAGCTGGACCCAAAATGGCTGACCAGAATTGCTAGTGCCCTCGTGACAGATGAAGTTGAAAGAAAATTTTCCGTATGTAGAGTGCTGTTGAGTAATAGGCATCACAGTTTCACTACAGACACCTTAGAAAAACACATTTGTCATAAAGTTTCATTATCAGCACTGGTCTGCGGATGAGTCAGACACCTTGGTAGGTTTTTTTTTATTTGTACATTTCGTTCACCATTTTTATTCATTTGAATAGTCAGCAATATGCTAGGAGGTATTTTTTGTGCACATAATGGCTGGTAGTAGTAAGACCTGAACTCTACTCCTGTTCGTAGCTTGCGACATGGAAGCTTTAGTTATCACCCTCCATTTTATGCAGTGTGATAACAGCTCTTAAACAACAAAACATTAGAGAGTAGCGAAGCCAAACGTTAAGATGTTTCGATAAAGGCCCTTATATTACTGTTTCTCACAGCTTACCGCGCCCCTTCTCACGTTCAGTTACACTCTCTGTGCTACCGCTTATGCGCGCGCGCTCCTAACCGAATACAGTCTAAACAATTAAATGAACAACCGTCTCTCTAAACCAGCGGAATTGCACGATCAATAACAAAAGAAACAGGGGGAACATTCACAGTAATGATTCCAAGAAAGTGTACATTTATCAACAAACACTGGCCAGATTAAAAATTATTAAATATACCTTACGTAAGAAAAAAAAAGCCTACAACAGAAAGTCACAGTCGATTTTATTCCACTCGTTTTTTTCAGGAACAGAATCACATTTCACTATATCAACGAAAATATTTTAATTAAATCTACAGCCCTTTGTGGTTGTCGGACCAGAACATTCTGTTTAAATTTTGGAATGGAAATTTTTCCTTGACAAAAATAAATAACAGTAACGTGTAGGCACTAATATATTTTAATTGAGGAGAGTTTAGATTTAGATAGATTAAATACCAACATAACAGACATCAAATGATGTGTTGTATAGTTTAAATAATGAGAAAGACAACATAATATTGGCACATTTACGCCTTCTTAACCATCTTCTTTGGGTGGGGTGAACCAACCTGAAAAAAAATAACAGTTTTACAAATAAAAAACGTGCTAACGTTGCTTGAGAAAAATAAAATGAGGGCCAGCTCACTTTCACTCTTTAACAACTCAAAGGCCAGCCCTACATCTGTTGGAGGTGGCCCGACATCATTTGAAGGCTCTCGAAGTTGAGTGGACCCATTGCGGATGGCCAGTTGAACGCCAAAAGTGAAATTCTACCCACCCCCTCCAAATTTGCCACGTTGAGGGATAGGTCTTTACGCGTGGGGTGACTCAGAAAGCCTTCTTGAGGCTGCTCGAACCCATTTCGGCCCCCCAAGTGTTCCGTCTCCTTCAAGTGCGCGCGACAAGTGTTCTTTGCTACTTGAGCACATGAACCCTCAACTGGACCTGTGGCTGCAAGGTAGGACACCGAAATAACTCCTGTTTCCTAACCTACCTTGTAGGCGCAGGTCCAGTTTAGAGTTCATGCGCAAAATGCGAAATTTCGCGATTGTCTGTCGACATGTGCAAAGGAAGGCCCATGGACCTCAAAAGATGATTTAAAGGAGACGGACGGACGAAGGCTTTTTGAGATACTCACACAGAACTTGACATTTGTCACTCAATGTGACATTTTCGAAACTGGAATACCCAGCTCTATATCCTAAATACGGCAAGTATTTTGGAAACAATTTCGACCATTTTAACACTCAAAAGTCGGATGAAGCGTCAAAACTTCAAGACAAAAAAATCAAGAATTGGATCAGAACCATTAGAAGTCTGTCGGTAGAGCGTGAATGGGCATTTCGACGAGATCTTCTTAAGTAGGACAGGTAATTAATTTGGGTCGCTATATTAATAGAAATGCAATGCGATGACATGTAAATGCATTTCTGCTATGCAAAATTGTCATACTTTCTTATGTACAATTCTCTCAAAAATAAAGTGATCAGATTTTGATCTTGCCAAAGACGGACATGTTCAGCTGGTTCACATTGACGAAGCTAGAGTTAATTTTTCGCGCCGTGAGGCGCGAGCCAAATTTTTAATACTCAAGGTCACGCGTTTTCCTGGCACTTCAGAATTTCAATGAAAAATACATTTACATAAAAATATACTTTCACAAGGATACCTACTTTTTTGGAATTTGATGCCTTTTTGAAATACTGATATTTAATCACGATCGATACGATATGTCGATACGTCTTCAGATTAACCTAGAAGACGTAATTACGGACATTTTAATAAAAAAATTTCAATGACAGACAGTTTGACGGACTGCTCTTGAAGACGGACAAGCTTTCTGAATGACAGACTGTCCGTCCTAATGACGGACGTCTGGTCACTTTACTCAAAAACGCCGTTAAGTACTATAAAAAGGACGAGGTTGGGCGAGAAAATTTCCATGCCTCTAACTTTTTTGTCCCACTGACGGTTCGGCAAAAAGAAAAAATAGACAATTAAAGAAATGTGTCATTGATTAAGGGTACTTATGGCCGGTATAAATGAGGCACCTTTGGATCTTTGGTTAAATAATAAATGACCTTTACTGCCCAACACAACACATTCTATTTCATACATTCATTCTACAACTTAATTCTTGTTGGGCAGTATATATAGTGTAGCCCAGGGGTCATGTACACCCCCAAAAGAGCTCCATTTTTTGTAGTAGGAATTTGAAATTTTACATACGTAAATGAATCGCTGAAGTTCAACTTTTAACCTATAGGGTGGATATTTCCTATTTCCGCCCTAATCGGAAGTGATATCAACTTTATTTTTTTCAAATGGCAACCACCATTTTTTTTTTATGCGATTCGGCTAGAGTATCGGATTCTTTATCTGTCTGTTTTTTAAACAGAAAAAATCGGTTAAAAAATGGCAAAGATACGTACATCATTTTTATTTTATGAAGGCAGCTATGAATCAAATATTAAGCGCTTGCCTTTTTAACGAGTAAGCTATGGAATTTACAAAAAAAGGTACAGTTTAAAAAACAGACAGCTAAAGAATCCGATACTCTAGCCGAATCGCATAAAAAAAATGGTGGTTGCCATTTGAAAAAATAAAGTTGATATCACTTCCAGTTAGGGCGGAAATAGGAAATATCCACCCTATAGGTTAAATGTTGAGCTTCAACGATTCTTTTACGTATGTAATATTTCAAATTCCTATTACGAAAAAAATGGAGCTCTTTTTGGGGGTGTACATAACCCCTGGGCCACCCTGTATAGTGTCTTCCAAAGAGTCTGCACCATGGAGAAATTCTTTTATAATTCCTTTTCAAAAATTGTGAATACCATCATTCACTGCAGCAGCAATTTTAACTCAAAAAGAGCTAACACATTGGTCGTTTCAATTTTATAATTCCACAATATGTCATTAAAAAGTACTTTTTTGGTTAAAATAGCTAAAGAGATTAATAGTAGTTTGAAAAAAATGTATAATAAAAAAATTCCAATATGTAGACTTCCAATATGCTAGACTTGTAGATTTACATATTCCATTACATTTTTTTTTTTTTTTTTTTGTTGAATGTGGGAACAAAAATGAATTATAGTTTTTACTCACCATTCTTCTCGTGTATTTGTACAAGCGATTTGAAGCTCTGCTGGGCACGCGCCAGGCTGTATTGACCCTGTGAACACACTTTCTGCGCGCCAAACTGTATGCGCGCCTTACCCTTAACTAGAGTCGCCGAGATCTGCATTATGACTGCCTCGACGGTGTATGCGCTGGACCAACCCTGTTTGGTCAGCAGCTCCATACAAATCGCTCCACCTACCAGGACGTAACCACCTGAAACAATCACGAACAAACATGCGTATATGAAGTTCTAAATTACGATATCCATAAGATTATTATCCGAGATAGATCCACAAACAAAATGAGACAAAAGAATGTCTAAAGAATGTGCTTTGTAAAATACAACTGATAGAACAATACCGCTTCACAGTGAAGATGTGTTATTATCGTAGATCTGTTTAATCCAGATTTGAAAATATCGAGAGTCTCACCAGATTTTTTATTCAGAGTTTACCAGATCCTTAACTTTGTTAGTTATTAGGGTTGGGGTTTTGGAGAACTCTTCGTCTGTTAGTTTAGTTCGAAAAACACTTCAGTGAGTGCGCATTTCAACTGCAATTTATTGAAATGAGTAGAACACATATTTGTTCATACACACATATACGTTTGCCCTTTTAGAGATGGTTTGAGGTTACGTTCATCTTTCATTTAACAGGATCATGAGCTAAAATGCGAATCAAATGAAAAGTATAATTCAGAAGGGAAAGGGGATTACCAATTTGAATCATTAAATTTGGTTGAGTGGGGAGTGATCCAAACACAAGATAACACTACTGATCTTGATTTGAGGATCATAAAGCGCCTTGATCCAAAATATGTTGTCGAAAAGAAAGCAGCAATTAACACAATCCGGCAAAATTTTACTGAACCATAAACCATACTATTCCTTCCCGAATGCGAATCTGACCACAGAATTGCTCATACACAGAATCATGCAAGTGTTTCAAGATATCCTAATAGTTCCTATCCTATCGTAATATTAGGACCTTGAATAAGTTGTCGCTGTTTCCTGATGGTAGCAGATGATAGCACCAGGACTATGTGCATGTAATTTCAGATGGTAACGCATCTACAGGGCAAGCTTGAATTTCAGTGTATGTTAGTTTGCCACAGTGTAAACGTTTTTTTTTTTTTTAGTCTAAAAATGTCGAGGTTTGTGCCAAGTAAAGAGTATTTGCGGGGAATTTTATTGCCCTATTTTATTCAAAAGAAATCTGCAGCTGAAGCACACATAATTCTTGTTGAGACTTACGGTGAGCATACTCGGAAATGACATGTAGAGACTGGCTTCAACGCTTCAAAAAATACTGATTTTGATTTTGGAGATCAAAATGTTCGAAGTGAACAAAGAACTACGAAGAGAACGTTCCGGCGCACCGAAAAAAGTTTACGGAACGAAACTATTGCGGGAGATCGCTATCGACTGCAATTGCTTGAACAGAGCCCTAAAGAAAAAATGGCCGCTATACTTGCAGAGACATGACAAGGTGATTTTGTTACACGACAACGCTCGACCACATGTTGCAACACCGATAAAAACCTACTTGGAAACACCTAAATTGGAAGCCCTGCCACTAGAAGTGCTGCTCAGGCAGGCTCATTCTTATGAACATACCGAAAAATGGGTTGCTTCTTGGATAGCCACAAAAGATGTGTTGTTTTTCCGACGTGGAATTCATATGCTGCCAGAAAGATGGGAGGTAGTAGTGGCTAGTGATGGGCAATACTTGGAGTGACATGTATGACAAAATATATATAAAAATAATACATCAAAAATGTCAGCCTTTGTAAATTTAGTTCATGAACTTGTGAATTGCACACCTATGACAACTGTCCTAATGACCTTGACTGACCAGACCATATTGATGTGTATCAGTACTGTAATCAACTATAAAAAAACTAGCTTTAGTCATTTCAGGGAAAAACGCAGTTTTTCGCGATATTTGAGGTTATGTTGCCACGTTGGTTTACATGAGGTTATGAAACCACAAAGTGATTTCTCCAAAAAAACTTGTTATGGCATCTGAAAGTACTGTTGTCCCCCTTCAATATTCCATTCGAATTGTCTAATTAAGTTTATTTTTTTCGGTAAAGTCGCGAATATGCCAGTCTAATAAATTTTAATTTGATTTATCAGAGAGGAATAATGATAACCGAATAATTTAAACAGGATTTTGAAGGAGAATAATAATATTTTTAGATATCATAAGTTTTGTGTGGAAAAATTATCTCGTGTGGCATAACCTCCAATATAGTGAATAACCGTTTTTTCGCAATTTCAGGTTAGGATATCTTGAAAACCTGATGTGACAGAGAAGTTAGATTTGTATTCGGCACATCAAAAAGCTTCGGAAAAGTCTAATCCGGTTTCTGGTTTAAAATTTTGTCTGTGTAATTTTCTGGAAAATTAACATCATTAGATATTTTACAAGTTACAAAACTTGCAGTTTGCAAAGAAATTTAATGTACATTTTGCCTTGTACATTTTTTTTCAGTTTATTCTTGTTATCCCCTTCATTAATTTTTAAGGTCAATAATAAGTACTTAGAATAAAAAAGAATTGGCATTCGGTATCAGAAATGAAGAGCCCAGCATTTTTACATCTCTAAATAAAGCAACCATTTCCCCTTAGATAAAACACAATGGCTCGAATTTGGTGATAGTAAACATTGCCTTGAAAATATTTTAATAGCTATTGATTGATATGCTAAATTATGCACATAATAATTATCAGAACATAAACAAATAAACACAGCCAAATAGAAGTTGCATTATGAAAGTACATGATATTGTGGTAAAGGGCAAGTTGGTTTTTATCCAGCTTTCCAGTGCACATTGTTTTTCATCTGTCATGCAATTATTTCAAAAGTTACGTGACTACAATGAGATATTATATGGACTAATATTTGACAAGGTCTTGACCATTGCAAGAGTATAGAACCAATTTTCATATTCATGACACAAATGGGCGTTTCATCATTATTTCACTCTGATATACCATGATAACTTTCTTTTCTCATTTTAAAAATCATTCTGGAATTCCCTACACACATTATGCTGTAATTTGTATTCACGATAAATGTATGCGCACAGCATGAACATTGATTCGAAGATAACACAATAAAATCAACTGGATCTGAGAACCTAACAATTTTTTTTTGCGTAAAAGGATAAGATAAAATTATACAATAATTTCATACACAGAGAGCAAAATATTTTTTCTTTTAACCTTATTAATTATTATTTAATACTTAATAAATATTTTGATTTAACTTTTTAACTTACCCGAAATAATGGGATGTACGACCCTGACAAAAGGGGGTTCAAACGGGTAGGTGTCCTTGAACAGCATATTTAGCAGTATGGCATCTTTTCCTTCCTTCTCCTTCAGCATTTGTAAGTCGTGACTAAGGGGACTGTCGGGATCCACGCTCATCAAACGGACGTTCCACTCATACAGTGAATCGTTGACCAGCTCTATCTGGTACATTTTATTTTTAAACGAGTCAGATCTATAAATGTCCCTAAGTTCTTTCATGAGTCTATCTGTTGCCTGGACTGAACCAGAGACCGAACCCTGTAATAAAAAAACACCTTTAATTTAAAAACTTATAATAAACTAATCATTAGTTCTAAAAAAATTGTAACAGAACCTTAAGCAATAAGTTCCTTACGTTTCTGAATAGTGAAAACCTAAAAATTCGATTTTATCAAATTGTCACCGAATCTACCAAGTTACAAAGGAGGTTATGCAACAAGAGGCCATGACAGTCGAATATCTTCAAGGTCAGTCTCAAGTATGACGTACGGGTATATCATAGAGAATTCAACTAGAAATATACTTATCTCAACTGTCACAGAGCTACATTTTCAGATGAAAATTAGTTTAATAATTGAAATTTCAATAACCAAGGAATTGTCACTAATCCGTTAAACATTTTTTAAAACAGTATTTAAGCATATAGTTTATCAAAAGAAATATGAGCTGAAAATGTTTATCTATTATGGGTATTAGTCAATTTTGGCAAATTTGTTGTAAGGTAACACTGTTATTTTGGACAATTAATTAGATCTTTTACACGGTGATGAAAATTTGTCAGGAAAACATAAATTGATGAAAAAGGAAAAGGAAACAAAAGGAACTTTCAACTAGTCAAGTTGTTAAAAGGAACAGCATTAAAAGCTTCGCAGTTTATACAGCAAAAAAATTAAATGATTCAAACAGATTCAGTTTCATTAAATAATCTAAACTCACTTTCAGATAATCTTGTCTTTGGTTTTGCCGCAGACGTTCTAAAGTGGCTAAATGTTCTACTCCCATCTCATCGGCTTTTGGTCTGTTGTCTTCCATCTCCATTGCTAGGTCTTCATCAGCGTCGCTGTCCTCTTCCGCATCACTATCGCCTATTTCCATCTCTGCCTCACTCTCCAAGCCCTCGTCCTCCATAGCTTCCATTCCATTACTACTTATTCTGAAAATAAAATAAACATACAACAAACTAAATAAACACATTTAATCTGATGCATAGCTAAATATAATTTCTGTGAATGATCTGTTTATTTACTTTTCAAAATGTATTGATTACTTTAAAATAATTTCACAAATAAATACATAAATTGGAATTGTACAGGAGATTTTGTTACTTTAATATATTATACTGATTATTATTGAAAGAGGTCAAATGATATTTTTTAATGTTTTGAGTTATAAAAATTCAGCAGCAGCAGCAGCAGGATCCTGGAGCCTTTGGTGTTGAAAGGATGCAAGGGCCAATGCGCTGTATGAAAATAAATGCCATGGATACAAGTGCATCAACACCTGGATATGTTGCTTGACCGATTAATGCTTGTTGAATGTTAATGCAGAGTTAATCGGTATTAACCATTCAACATTCATAATTTTCATTTAATAATACCAAATAAAATAAAGGGAATGGAAGATTGAAATAGTGGAAATCATAATAAATCACATAAATGTCACTAAAGTATGTTTGAGAAAACCAGAGACCATTCTATGACATTATTAATAAAGGGCCTATGAATAAAAATAAAAATTAAATTATAAGGTTTGTTTTCTCGTTTTCAAACCTTCTTAATAAATAGTAAATTTTTTTGTACTGCTTTTAATTTATTTTTAAGGTGTTGTTAAAAAGGGCTGACTTTACAAAAAAAAATGTTTATATATATATAAAAATTGTTTCCTTTATTTGCATTTTTCTCAAAATTAAGAAAATGTTAATTGCAACAACAAACGATTCAGTAGTTCTATTGAAAAAATGCACACATATATAGGTTTATTTGACCATATTTTTCAAAGTGTATAAATGGTATAGATAGGGAAGGGACATCAAACTTACGATTCTACTTCCCTAAGTCTGAAAGATATTTCTGTTGAGGTTATGTTGAAATAAACATTATCCTTGTCTAACCTGATATAATTAGATATATATGTATGTTAAAAAATACTTCATCTATCCTGATTATTAGTGGTATTGAACACCATTCAAGAATAACTACATTCACATTCAAGATCTCAAAAAAAAAGTTAAATCTTATTTCAGTTTCATCAAATCTAAAACTGCAATCATAAAAGGCCAATAAAAAGAAAACAAACAATACTAGGAATATATAACGAAACAAATTGGCTTTATGTACGGAGAAACCCAAAAAGATTTTATCAAAATATGCTAAAACCTAAACCGGGATTATGAGCTTTAGTTTTATATTTAGCTTTATAGCTTACATTTTCTTATTCATGTGAAAAAATTAAAATACAATTGTCCTTAATTGTATGTAAATACCAGAGATTAATCTCAAGGATAACCTTAGAATAAGACAATTTGAAATATTATGTTTTACTAAATTGTTTAATCACATTAGTCCATTTATAACATCTACATGTACGGACAGCCTACAAATGAAAATCATCTAGGTGGACAAATATAAATTTTACATGGTTTGTCAATTATAACTTTAGGTATACGTATTCCATAAACACATTTAAGACCATGTATATTAACACGTTGACTGCGGGGCTGAAAATTCGTACACACATTGCCGTCGACTGTGGTACATGTATAAAAATTAATGCTGTAATTAAGTCTAGTAACCATAAGGATCGGAACGCTATTTGTAGCATTAGAATCAGTTGAAAAATCACGTTTTCACATAGCAAAACTCCTACATATCGCCGGGGATATGTAACGCAGTCAACGTGTTAATGACACTAGTTGAAATGATTATTTCCTCAGTTAAATACACCTTATATTGGTTTCATAAATATATTCTACTTATATGTTTGCATAATATCTGCTTTAGAAAATGAATACAATTCATTTAGAGCATAAAAAAACACAAGGAAAAGAGCTAATTGTTCCTCACATTACTCAATTACTTTCTACAAAATTTATCACTTACGTTTTTATTCAAATGTCAATGCTAACAAAATCTTCAGCCAATATTTATTTTTCCACTTTATGTAATTATTTTTATGCATAATTACATAACATTCATTTTAATTTACCTTTGCTGAATTAAAATTGGAACAATGATGGTACTAAAAAAAGATCATAAAAAAGATTCACTTTGCCAGCATGGGTAAATTCAAGGACATCAGATAGGAGTCCACTTTCCAAACTTTATTATTCAGAACATCATGTACTTAAGACTGTTCTTATTTTATGTGGACCTTAAAAATTGGCTTAGCGGTTTCATCAAAATTGATGGGCTCATAACAAAATATTGAGATAAACTGTATAAGATCGTGATAAACTAAATTAGCTAGAAAAGCCTGCGGATAAGTGTAAGGAAAATTTGTCAAGGTGAAGATACTGGATTTAGAAGGATTGCTAATACAACCATAACTATTTTATCTACTACTCTGGAAGTGGGTAAATTTCAAATATTTTTCTAATGAATAGGTACACTATTTTTTTGATGTACTTTGCTTTCATTCACCTTTTTTTTTTGTTCAAGACCATTACATTTTTTTTATAGCATCGACTACAATGGTCATTAGTAAAGTCAGCCGATACGGAATGCGCCACAGAGGCGTCACAAGTCATAAGTATACTACACGAATGTAACCACTATCCTTTCGCATATTTGCCATACTTTATTATGAAATTATATCACACTACTCATCGTATTGCGTATAGCGGAGGTTGTACCTCCAGCTATCACAAGACTTCTGCAATCAAATTAAATTGAGGCAACCCTCATCACATGTTGTTCGAGTTGCCTATGTGTTGTGGTGCCATATGCCAACTTTAGTCATTAGCCACCATTACATATGTGATTATCACCATTTTTTCGATGTGTCAACAGAAATTTTGGATTGTTTCAGGATTGTTCAGTATTCAGTATCACTAATTGTAAGAGACATATTTTTGTTATTAATGATTATACCTTCCCATTTCTTAACGGAAACTGCAATATAATGAAAGGAGTTTGAACTTGATTGGATATGAATGAAGTAAAAATTTACCAACTTGTATGCATAATCTTCATAATTTTACAGCCACAAAAATGTCAACAGAAGCATAAATGTTTTTGTAACAATTTATTTATGGTTTTAATACTTCTAAAAATCAAAGTTGTATAATAGACCACAAAAAAAAATCAAAAACACGAGAAATAGATTTGTACATTAAAATTCTCTGTATTTGTTGTATCTGCATGCAGTTCATCATACAGCTATTATAGTTTTGTTTTCACATGTTATCATTGTTAAATATTAGTATTGACTTAAACACAATAAAAAAAAAAAACAAAAATTGGAATGTGTATCAATGCAATGTCTAGTAGTTATATTTAGGTCCACAAATAATGATAATTTACTTAGCAGAAAACATGTAAATAACCTCTGTTCTACCATATTCTTGGCTCTCTTAAAATTATATATTAGGTTACTGAATTATAATATAATGTTTCATAATATAAAATACACACAATACATATTAATTAAGATAAAAATGCAAAGTTTAAATACAAAGCCTCAAATGTTCAGAAAAAATAATTCAACGAACTTTCAATCAACAGATTTTTTCAGTTGATTATGATTAATAATATGGAAAACTGGAGGTAAGTATTATGAATAATTAACGATAATTTAAAAAACAGAATTCAATAGTACCACCTACAAGTTAGTTGTTGAAACGTTTTTATTTCACCTTTTATGGTATCCTATCAAAGATAATTACAAGGTTTCTAATTTTTTTTATACGCAATTGTTCTATCACCTTGTAAAGTACCAAGTAATATCCATATTTACCGGTATCAATAAAATAATATAGATATATACAAAAGCAGATAAGATCTAAGAGATTTGAGGTCCCCCCACGGTTTGCAGAAATGAAATATTTTGTAAGTTGTTATTAGGGTTAAATACTGTCACAGGGTAATTTTTTTTTAAATATCCATTATATTTTAGACAGGATTTCGGATAAATATTAAATCTGCTGCTACAAGAAATTTGTGTTTAGGCACATAAAATATAAGTAGCACTTATATATTCTTAGATACTTAGTACCTACTTAGTCTTATTATATAAATATATTGGTTATCGTTGAATTCTAAATGTAATGTAAAAATAAACATAATTCATATTTATAAACACTGTTTGTTTTTAGAATTATAGCTTCGACAAGATATTTATCCCACAATACTATACAATAAATTCTGATTATTAAATAAATTAACACAAGTACACAAATTCCGTAACATATCCATAAAATTAATGAAACGTTTTTAGGCAACCATATAGAAAGACATTTTAACTTGTACTCGCAAAATTTGACTCACCGATTAGTAGTCTGTGGATCTAATATTTGCAGTCTATCTAAGTCAGGGGGTTCGGGGACGGCGTGCAGTCGACACAGCTCCCTAAGTAGAATTATTACTTGATGAAGGACGTGGTTGTCCAGGCCCTCTGTGTTACTTAAAATTTGCACAGCATTCGTTATACTGGTCTCCTCAGAATCAGCAAACCAAACGGGGGGCACAGAAGGATACGTTTCCTGCAAATAAACTATGTTTTAGGAGACTAAAGAGAAACGCTCGTCGAAAGTCGACGTTTAAACGGTGTCAACAATGTCAGTGAGCGACAAACACAGCTGTCTGCACTACATATGTTAAATGTCAAAAAAAACAAGATTGATAAGATCCTTTGTTATAGGTATTATTTTAGCGATCTGTGACCTTTGAGGGTGCATTTAGGGCGTTAAAAGTACGATATGGCTTCCGCGAAGTCTCCTTACCGTTATATTTGCATGGATGGCATATTTTTTACCGTTTTTTCCTATAAATCTACAGCTTAATTCGTCAACACTCGCAGAAACGACCTGAAACCGTTCATGATTTTTGGAAAATATCGATTCTAATGTCCTTATCTCCTGTTTCAGGGTATTTAAACAAGCCATATGTATCACTAACTAATAATTTTGATAATTTTTCAGTTCTGAAAAATTATTTAGAGCACAAATTTTAAGTAGTTGAGCACTCCCTACACATCAAAATGGCTGCTCAATGGCGACTAGTGCGACGGAAAGATCGCTTCGAAACCAATCGGCTATCTTCGTCCGCACGGAGTTGTCAAATGAGAACCCGGGATTAACGGGGCTTTAAACTAGGATTTGGGCATTTGGGGCAGCTCGCCCTGGCTCAGCAGGTTTTTTAGAAAGTGTCCCATATTTTCAATTTTAAAATGTGTTAATCTAACAATATAGATTCGGTGCATTAGGGAAATTATACCTGTTGCGACTCCTGCTATAATAAATTATTAAACCAGATGAATTTCCGCTTATCATTAGTCATTACTGTTATTAGAAACCTATACTGACTAGGTACAGATCTTTGTTTTTCGTCACAAAACTTCTACGTAGTATACTTTTCTTTATCGGATACGGAATTATCAAAATTAACGATGTTGAAATTATTACGTAATACCTATCGACTTAAATTTTTTGAATAATAAATAGGTACCTAATGGACGAAGTATGTAAAAGAAAACAATTGAACGCAGTTACATAAGTGATCGTTCAATGAAAAAATATTAATAGACTGTTTTTGTGTTCTAAAAATCCAAACAGTTTTTATAAAATAATCATGTTTAGCGAGGAATTTATGTATTCGAAATATTTAATACAGAACAGGTATACCTATGGAAAAGTAATAGGTAGGTACTTATACCTAAGGAAAATATACCTATGGAAAAGTAATATTTGGCCATTTCAATCCCACAGGCTTTTGAATAATATAATAACGCCCCTGATAACCACATGTGCAATAATAATGCAATTGCTGTTTCTTTTACCTGATGTATCAATATATTTCACTAAATCTCAATTCTGATTTATCGATTAATTGAGACCTATTGAAATCTACTGACGTCTGAGGTAAAAGAAACAAGAGACACAGCAATTTTATATCCAATTAGGAATTAAAGGGATATATGAGTGATATACCTATCTCATCTGATGTTACTATTTTTTTAGTGTGAGGGTTGAATTCAGATGGGTTTCGAAAATGTAGAATGATACACTGTTACTGACATTGACCTTGTAATTCAGGAAATCTGTATCTGTGGAGATTTAAGGTCTTATTTTAGTAATTTCCTGGTACATTAACAAATTCGTATATACCAACAGTTGTAAAATCCGCTGATAAATAAAGTCCGTCTCTGGAATGTCAACATGGGATCCGACCCATACTGACAAGAAAATAAAAGTTTATTTTAATGTTTTTTTTTAACGAATTTCTTGATAGGTATCTATGTATTTTCAATTTGGTTCAAGATGATAATAAATGGGTCTTGAATTTAAATTATTAACAAGAACATATACTACATATACCACGTTTTTGTTATAAAAAGATAACCTATATTTATAGATAGGGAACAATTTTTTTGCAACTTTTCTCTAAAATCCATTACGAAATTCAGTATCATGGGTTCCATTCTTATTACTTTTTAATAATTTTTTATACTAGTACTCTTTTTTTCTAGGTCAAGCGACTATAGTTGCTTGAAACGTTGCCTAAAGATTTTACCTGGATCTGCGTTATAAAAGGGGATGCGAAGCTTTCTATCGGAATATCTAAAATATGTACATTACAGGTAAACCTAAATAAAATTTCTCCGTCGTGGGCCCATCTGCATTCCCTTTGTCGCGCCAGACCCCTAAAAGTACAAATATGTGTGTATATATTCTCTCTTACTCATTTCTTTCCGGCAGTAATTTTTCTACACCACAGGCATGCTGGATGGTCCGAATTCTTCAGATCGCGATGATTTTTCGACGTGAAAAGCCACATTAAAAAAAGAATGGCACAGCATGGGTGTTTATGTTAGGAGGTATGGATTAGTGCATTTCAGTTGAACCGATTTTGAGTAAATCTTAAAACTTTATTTATGTTTCAGATACAATCTTTTCTTTTCTACACAGTATTCTGTATTTTTAGCTTTCAGGCTCCTCATTACAGTTAAACTACACTCAGAGAACTGTTTAACTATTGAATATAAACTCAATTCACTTGTGTGTGTTGCTTTAGATGTGAAAAGTTTGTGAATAGAGAATATTAAGACTAAACTTTTGGACTTATTAGACAAATTACTTATCAGACAGTTATTGTTTTTTACATGTGATAATCAGTCAATATAAAATCCGAGAACCAACAATTCATGAGTATTGTACAAGAAGTATAACTAGATGTAAGCTACAAATTCCAAGTTCACTTAAGTTAAGTTAAAAAGCTTCTTATTCTTGTCATCAAGTTTTTACAATGTCTTGCCTTTAAATGTTATTAATTCTAAGAATGAAAATTCAAATATCACAGTCTTTAATATGAACTCAAGAAATCAATAGTTCATATTAAAGACTGTGATATTTGAATTTTCATTCTATTCATGGCCACGGATAGGCTTTCCAAGAGGGAAAAACTGTTTATTTATTTTTCCGAAAAATGTAATTTCTGACAATAAGTTTTGCTTGTTTTTGGAATGAGATTTAACATCGATAAACATTATATGTACTGGGTGTTTATAAAATTGAAAAATCGTAAAATGGTAAAGAGTAAACTAATTGAAAAACTTGATCGAAAAATATGGCCTAATATTGACCAGTCTAAAAGACCTTTCCAACGATGCCATAAAACTGGTATGTTTCTAGAGAAAAAAAAAAACCGAAGCGACGCAAGCATAGTTAGCGTTTTTTTATCTACTAATAATAATTACTGAAGTTATTGTGCATGAGTGGAACATCAAATTAAGGGGTTATACTACCTAGAAAATTATTTTTTTTCCTTTTTTTATTTTTTTTTGAATAAATAAGAAAACGGAATGTTGATGTATAATAAACTATCTGTATAATAAACTATGTAAGAAGGATATTCAAATGAATTTTGGGGGGGGGGGCAAGTTTTAAAAAAAAATTACAGCTTATATTCCGAACACGTCTCAGAGGTCCAAAGCGTTCGAAAAAGCCGCTCTGCTGTATTATTACAGTTCTATTGATAGTTTTCGTCGGTACCGATGAGTTATACTTCTTTGAAAATATATATAGATGGCATTATTCAGTCTTAGGGAAGCTAATAGGACGCCACAATAGCTTCTTAGTTTTTCTCGAAACTGTGTTTTTCAAATTGGCGTACAATGTAGCTAGCTCAGTTTTTATCCGATAGACTTGAAATTTTAATCGTAGCTTCTTATATAGATTATCTATCGAAGTACACACAAGATTTTTGCGATTAATAAATAATTAATCGCAATAAACAATATAAGGTCGATTTTCTAAGAAAGAAATAAAAAAAAATAGAATGTCAATTTGCGAATTTTCAAAAAAAATAAAAATAAAATCTTGAGTACTTCCAAAGAAAAACTAATGTAGATTAAGTTTTTTTTTTTATTCTAAGTGGTATATGAAGACTGCTACAGTGTACGCCGATTTCCTCCTCCAGAAAAATTTTGTTTCAAGTTACTTGGAGTTACGACGCTATTTTGTAACTTTAATGAAAATAAAAAATAATTTTGTATAGATTAATACCCATAGAATCAAGTGTCCAGATTTCATTTCGATCCATTACATAGGTATCGAAAAAAAAATCCCAAAAAACGCTTCATTTTTCAGTGCGTCTGAGTAGTATTATAACCCCTTAAAACAATTAACTCAAATGCCAGTGTCAAAGCTCACAGCCACGAGACTAGCCCTACGTTATCGTATAAAAAAATTAATCGTAGTAGCCAATGTATCTACAAATTGTGATTTAGACGGAACTATTAATTCTAAGCAACTTTTCGTAATAACTTTTTTAAAATCATATAATTTAAAAAAAAATTATATATATGTTTTTTAATTTTCAACTTTATCCCACTGCATTTCGGAAACGAAAAACATTTTATTTAGGCATGTTTATGCCAATCGTCTTATTTTGAGTGACATAATCGTCAGCTGCCCATGTCTCATCGTTAATGGGATATTAATAATTGTAAATCTTACAATAATGAGTTAAATAGGTTGTTGTACTGAACTCTGTACATGCAAATATGTATCTCTAAAACTGTCACTCGGAGCGAATTTAAAGGGTATACCTTTTTTGTTCGATCAAAAGTTAAAATTTGATAAAAAACGAAGGAAATTTTGTTTAAAAAATCACTCAGACACAAGAGGTTCTACAAATAATTGCTCGGCTATTTGACATAACACACTTTCAACAGTTATCCAGAATTCCAGAAATTGAGAATAAATAATATAAAGGCATTCTTAATTATTTCTATTAAATTAATTACTTAAGTTAATATTTAAACGAAGTATTTCCGGGTCGATGGATTGGGCGAAGGGGTCAGTTCGAGTTTCCTCCTAGATCGCCTGACCTAACTCCCATGGATTTCTTTTTGTGGAGTTATTTAAAACATAGCGTGTGATTAAATAAGCCTACTAGAATATTTGAATTAAAAAATAGAATAAGTTACGAAATTAAAAAAATACTCGCTGAAATGATACGTAATATGGTTGAAGAATTTAAAACGCGGCTTGGTTACTGTCCAAAAGCCAACGGGGCACAGTTTGAACATTTATCAAAGACCAGATTAGGATATGTATTTTAATTGTGTTATTTTTATTTTTAGAGTTCTATTTTTTGTAAATAGGTTAAATAAAAATATTTAAGAATGTCCTTTATATTTTTTATTTTCAATTTCTGGAATCCTGGATAACTGTTGAGAGTGCGTTATGTCAAATAGTCGAACAAATAGCTGTAGAACATCTCGTGTCCGAGTGATTTTTTTAAATAAACTTTCCTTCGTTTTTTATCGAATTTTAACTTTTGATCGGTCGCCATTTTAAAATAGCTTGATACAATTGCGCCAAAATTTAGAAGCATATTGCGTGAAATAAGAGCTTTCAAATGATGTATCACAAGCCAGATGTTGTCATTTAAAAAAATTTCGATGACGTCATATATTTGACAGCTGTCAATAAAGAAACAAATGAAGTACGGCAAAATGTCTGCAAAAGAAACATTTAATTGACGTGTTCGAAAGTTTTTCTAAAAAAAATATCCATTAATTTTTATCGAATTTATGACTAATACGGCCTCACTGCAAAACAAAGATTTTTATTTAAAAATACATATTTATGTTTTAAACTTTTTCAGAATTAACATTTTCTGTGACATGCATAATGCTAGAAAATGCAAACATCCTTTATTTTGTCACAATACTGAAATCGAGTAGGCAACGCTACGTGGATTAAAACAGCATGGAAGCCATAAAATGGTATGGGTTGTTGGACGTGTGATGCTTTTAAAGGTTGTGTAGGTGAACAGTTCTTTTGGTATAATAACACGATACAAGAAGAATACAAACACAAATAATATGTCAAAATGTAATCTCCTTGAAATACGTGGGTACGTTTTAAAATACTGTTTCCTTCAAAGAAACCGCAAATGGTATATTTTAGCGAGTTTTATACTGAATGACCCCGAGCGTTTTTTGATACTTTGAAATAGGTAATACACGTTGTTTTGCACGTAACGTAGCACATTTCTCATTTAGACACATCAGTGATTCTCAACGATTTTAACAATTTTGATTTTACTCTAGGGCTATTTCCTATTATTCATCATAAGTTGTTTCTTATTGACTGAAATAAATATATCTAATTATAGTCGAGGGACAAATGGTTAAACAGACAAATGCAATAAGTAATCAATCTAGAAAGGGTTTCCCCAGAAAACTTTCGAAATTTCGAAATATTCGAGTGTTATATATCATGTTTCTGGTGCTAAAAGAAAAGTTTAGAGTTGGTTCACAGCCTCCTAACTTCCTCCCCCTCAACCCCTCATCACAGAAAATACGTGTTTTTGCGGTGTTTTAGTTAAGATTTTTTTTAAACTATTAAAAACATATTTTGATATTCAGGGTCCCATACCCTATTTAATTTTCGTTTCATACATTTAGTTAAACTACGTTTTACCTAATTTTCGATTATTTGGAGTGGTGGGTCATCTTCAAAATCTAAAAAAAAAAAACATATTTTCACCGGATTATTCAACGATTTTTCTCCCTGTTTTTTGTTCAGTAGTTTTTTATACATTTATTATAAATAAGACAGAAAATATATACATTATATTAAAGACAGAAAAACCGTATAATAATGCGGTGGAAATTAGGTTTTTTTTTTCGATTTTGGAGGTGACCCACTTCTCCGAAAACTGAAAAAAAAGATGAAATGTAGCTCAACAATGTGTATCAAAAGATCTCGTAAGAGCAACAAAATACAACTGCAATAAATGCATTAAATTACTGTTCATTGCAAATTCAATGTTTTGTTCATTGCAATGACAATTCAACAACTGCAAATTAACGAGAGTATTATGCCATATGCCATACCAGAGTATTGTCATATTTTATTATGGACTTATGTCACACTAGTCGACGTATCGAATATGGCGAAGGTGGTACAACAGCACCAACTGACATGGGACTACTGCAATGAAATTACAACCAAATTAGATTGAGGCAACCCCCATTACATGCTACACGAGTTGCCTATGTGTCGCGTCGCCGCAAGTCAACTTTAGATAATAAACTAATGGTGGGATCATGCAGATGTTTTTAGCAATAAGAATAAGAATAAAAGTAAAATCTTCGTTTTATAATGGCCCAGTTCATGCAGGAAATATAGAGATATCCAAAAAAAAAAAAACGTCATTAAAGTTGGCCGAGAAAAAAAATACGTATTTCTATTCTAAATCGTATTTATAACCTTATTTACTTGTCAAGAATGCCACATCATATGACAGTCATTGTTTATTTTACAAATTGTGACAGTCACTTGTCAAATGTTTGACATACCCGAAAAGCTTAGACATGACTGCTATTTCCATCTCTCTCGTTCATAGCCAGAATTAATGACGTTTTTTTTTGGATGTCTATATCATTTTTGGTAATAATTTTAAAAATAAGGATAACCTTGGATGATGGTTAACTTTAAACTTTATTCTTATTTTTTACGTCCAAACGCACACTGCGCAATCGCGAATAATCGAAAATATAAAGCAAATCGCCTAGTTTGTTTTTTTTTTTTAATAAATTTACTGCTAAAGTGGTTAAAATTAGTAATAACGTGGTTGTAGTAAATACGGCGGCTACGCGGCTGTTCATTTTCATTATTAAATATATAAATTAAGATAAACAGACAAAAACGCAACACACTTTTAGTTTAAGGTTATATCATACAATATTAACGCATCTACTCAAAAATTTATGGCCTCATGTTTAATTCGCCGACTTCTAAACTTCCGCAAAATTAGCCAATCACAAGCGTATCCCAAAACGCTTCAGTATGTGTCACGTGTCAGTATGTCACAAGATTTCTTATACTTATTTTGCAGCATGAACGCATTCAGCTGTTAAAATTAAAATTATTCTTATTCTTATTACTATTACTAAAAATATCTGCATGAATCCACCATAAAACTTGACTTGCGGGATTAGAAATGTTTCCGTGTATTTAGCAGAGTTAGTTCCTTCAACTACCGAATGTCAGTTGCGTGGCGCAATCTGACTGATAGTCCCTTATACAGAATAATTCCTTTCATGAGATACTACACTTTAATGTGTCCTAAAACCTATAAACTCCAAAAGAGAATAGTGTTCACAACACAGAGTGATTAAACTAAAATGACGTGTAAACATCTTGATGTAATTTTAGAATATTGGCATTTACAATGAGCTTTCGTTGGGTAGATCCTGTTTTTCTTTTTCACATAGAGTATAATCCATCTTGTTACTAGGACTACTTGTTTCCCGATTATTAGTGTCTAATGTCTGAGACATGCAGTATAAAGATTAAATCTATCGAATCTTAAGTGTTATAACGGAATCTTGTTTGCGAAGGAGGAGAAGGAGTTAATGACTTTGGAGCGTTTCAAATAGTCACTTAATTTGTATCGAATTAATCGGAAAATAGCATCAAGTGGAGAAATAAATGAAGCTAGTCCTTTCGATTTCATCGATTTTGTTTATAGATAATTATAAAGCAATTAGGTATATACAAAACATCATAATAATATAGGGTGTGCCACGATTTCAAAATATCATTCCTCTGAAGGCATAAACGTTAACATTGAATCAACCACTCCTGTAAGTAACCTCTAAGTGTGTATATATTGAACTGCAATTGGACTAAAATATAGAATTGATATTATACATACAATTATTGATGATTATCAAAATACAATCTTACAAAAATTATTATACATTATATATCAAGTTATAATAATATGTGAAAGGGGGCGTCCATTAATTACGTGAGGCGTTCAAGGGGGGGGGGGGAGGGGGTCGAGCCGAATCTCATCTAATCTTACTTTGGGGAGAGGGACCCCTCTCTCCCCTACTGTTTCCAATCTCTATCCCGAGCTAGCCCTCGTTATTTAACAATATTCTAAAATTTGACCTTCATTCGACCTTGCCATGACCTTGTTGACAAGTACCATTTTGGACGTAGAAGTTCCCGCTCTTTTCAAATCCGTGGTCAAAAATAGTTGTTTCCATTTGAAAAAGTTGTTTTGACCTTCAAATAACCCTCAAGGTCAACGTCGAGGTCAAATTTGAGGTTACGGTCGTACGTCCCCCCCTTGCCCGACCACTTTTGTATACAACTTTTTTTATTTTTTTCGCTTACCGGCCGAATTATTTCCTATTAAAGGTTAACATGGTCCACCCGGTATATATAAAAAACCGTTTCTCCAAAAAAATAAGTATATTTAAGAAATATATAAAATAAACAAAAAATGTACAGTAATAAAAAAATAAATAAGTGTTATTTTGAAAAGGCAACCTCTCGATCGATGAGATTTGGGGTCAAAAGATGCGGTGAAATGTGATATTTATAGTTTTATTTGGTGATTCATTGAGTGCTTCATTGAACTGATCACGTCAGTGAAGAGCTTCAAGCTATATAGTACGTTCCGAAGTCAGAATAAATATTTTTGTTTAGAAATAGGGGGAAGTTTGCCAAGGCAGGCTCAGACCAGCTCTAGGGGGGCTCAGTCCTCTGGCTACGAGCCTGTTTAGACTGGTTGAAGAAAAACCAATAAGTAGCTAACTTAGGTATCTAATTTTTTGAACATTGTCTCAAAAAATAACAATTAGTGGTCACATCAAAACATTCCCCCGAAAATGGCCAAGCAACGGTGCCAATGCGACGCCAAAAAATTTATCGAGTGCAATTATTGTTCTTCTTAGCGATGCTGGGTGGGGATCGCGCGCCCGCTCTATAAGAAGAGATGACCGTGACTTTGAAAACAATTCACGAATCGCGAAAAGTTCGCGAAGAATCCGAAAGGGTGGGCCGGGATTACCATAAGTTAATATGCTTTCGGTTAAGTTTAGCGCCGTAATTCTACTAACCGCAACTTTCGAGATTGCCGCCTCTAGTGCCGATATTGGGAAAAATCCGTTTTTGGTGGGAGGTAAGTGCACAGAATACTACGGCCATAATTTAAAAGAATTTCTAGTTAGTTTAGCGAAATAGATAATATTATCAACGAAGACATTCTCGAAAATCTTTATTTGCAGGGTCTCAAAGGTTCTGAAACGTTGAAATATTAAATTTAAACAAATAATTTTTGTTTGTTTGTTTGTTAACATTTATTTTTTTATATACAGGGTGTCCAATCATACCTCATATACCAATGATGAACTTCAGAGACTAGATGTGATTTTATGTCGATTTAACTTTATTTATCAAGTCCAAAAATACTTCCAAAGGAAGCTAGAGCTCTTCGATAAAAAAATACTGTTACCTAAAACGTTCAAACTTTGCACAATGACTAAGTTTCTAATGATATTTTTGTCAATAATGACAGTTCAAATCTTGAATTTGTTGAATTTCTGACATATTTTACATCAATTCTGAAATTCTTATGATATGAAATTTTTATGTTCTTGTTTCAAATCGTGAAAAATTAATTTAAACTCTCTGTGTTTCTTTAATAAGATTCTATTTGATTGCTAAATTATTCAAAATTGGTCTTGATAGGTTGAAAATGGCAATAAAATCAGACTTTTTTTGCAACAGATTTTCAAGCAATTAAGTATAAGCTTTTTTGTACAATCTATAAAGCGCCTTGAATTTTATACGAGTTTCTGTTGGAAAAACACATATCAATTGTTTAAATAGTTAAAACAGCTTAAAGTTTTCAAATATGTCAAAAATTTGAAGATTAAAAAAATAAAATAAAAATGGCTATTGCCTATCCTAATAGGAAAATCTTATATTCAGTGACCGACTTACCATTAGTCTTGTGCCATGTTTGAACTTTTTAGACTTTTTTTTAGATATTTGAAACATATGATTGACGGTGCCATTTTTAAAGAGCTCTAACCCACTTAAGAAATATTGTTGGCTTAAATTATTAAATTAGGTTAAATCGACATCTGGCAGGAGAACTTTTTGGCAACCTGTATAACTCTTGTACTCTTAAATATATAAATTTGGAATTGTTACACCTGGGTATTTAAATAAAGTTTGAAACTGATTATATTTTGTTCTCAATCAGTTAAGAGGATGATATATAAATGAAGTGGCGTCAAATATATTTTTATAGACAGGTGACTGACTATTTTAATTAATTTGAAAGAATTTTTAGCACAATTGATTTGAGGGGTTAAGTCTGGAAAATAAGATAACGAATTTGATTACAGAATTTAATACATACGTAGTAGATAAAGTCTTAAATATTCTTTATGTATATCTTACATTATCTAGAAGAACATCAAAAAGTGTAAAAAATGCATAAGTAAGAAATGATAAATTATGTAATCTCTTTTTTGCTTAAATGTTTTGTTTTTAAATTTCCAAACGTAATTTCGCAATAACATTTTGAGTACAATTGACATAAAGTAGAAGATTGAGTAAGAATTACAAAAAATAACTCTCAAGATTCATCAACTTTTAAATGGGTTGCAGGTACATATTGTTTCGCATCATAAGTAACTGTTATTTTCATTGCTGTTGTTTCAATAAATTGTTTGGTTAACTCTTCGAATATGACGAGATGATATAGTTTATGACACAAGGAAGTTTGTAGAACGGTGAAAAACTGTATGCAGTAATTTTACGAAGAAAAAACATTTTGCAAACGTTTGTGAATCACACTAATTCTTTGATGATGAATGAAAGCATTTTCAAATATATTGCATTTTTATTACATTTGTGTAACCATAAAAATAATTGGTATTACGTATTTGTTGTAGATTATCTCGTTAAATTTTGAGAGGTTTTTTTTTTAAACTGGGTGTATTAAAATCGATAATAAAGTATATCAAAAACTGAATCTCCTGTAATGACAGAGAACGTGTAGTGAATCAAAGACTAGAATGTTAAGAATAGATGAAACTATAGTTTTAATTCAGGTGCAATATATATCCCACAGCAGAAATTTTCGAAGCAGGTTTTTTAATATATCCGTATAGAAGAAAAAATAATAACATTTTATTACCAATTAACGAGAGCAAGTACATTGTCTAAAAATGAACTTATAACAGTAATAATAATAATAATAAAAAAACATTCAAATTCGATCTATTCGATCGACCGTTGGTTCAGAAAAGATTGTATTTGTGATAAACAAATGGTCGTGCATATTTTATCTAAGAGTTTATTTATGATTAAAAAGTTGATTTCCAACGCAATTATTGATGAAACACAAAGTGATATGTATCCATCCGACCTCTAATTCCGCACAAAAACGAAAACAATACGAATAAATGCATATATTAAAATAAACATTTTCAATAAGTAATCAAATTAGTTTTTCTTAAACCAATCTGGAATATCAAAACATTTATCTACATAATGTTCTGTTCTAAACTTTAACTTAAAAGTGTTTATGTCCCATGACCTCATAAAACGTGGGTGAGCAGTTGAACTAGGCTATAAAGTCAGTTCCTAGCGAAAAATTTGCACACGCGAAAATGATGATGAAAACTTCTAATAATTCACCTTTGGATTACATCTCTGGCCGTGAATATGATCTCGAAAAAAGATTGCGGAACCCAACTCTATAAGTAACAGAGGTGTCTTCCTGAGTTTATATCCTTGAAGGCACGTAAAGATATATCAAGGATACATAACTTAAAATGTCATCAAAAGAGTTGTTTATTGTACGCAAATGGACAGATTTATACAACGGTAAGAACAAGATCTTCTTATTCTTATTTGCTAGTTATTCAATAAAAAAATATTAGTAATTCAAACTATAGAAAAACTTAAAATGTTTTACATTTTTGTTTTCAGTGAAAAAGATAACAGTTTTTTTTGTGGTACAAGGTGTTTCCAATACATTTGGTCAAATTTAGTGGGTATCTAGATCAAGTAAAATGATGACGAAAGCTTTGACAAAGTTATTGTGTAAAATTCCTATTAAGGGAATTATACTCCATCAGGTGCGTTTGAAGACGATTTTTCTCCGATTTCTTTAAACTGTTGACATAAAATTACGAAATGTTGTACTCTCATAAGCTCATAAGACTTGCGTAATAATAACATAGACATACAAAAAAAAAAAATCAAACCCCGGGTCCAAACCACTTATTCTATACGTATTTTCGGTCGCTGAATACGAATCCGAGGTTAGTTTTGGTGGGTTAACTCGTTATCTCTGTCAAAAAGGCAAAAAACTCCAAAGTTGCACCATCCTGAAGGCAAACAGAATTATCGCATCATTCAAAATTAATTTCACATGTCTTTTTAGTCGAATCCGAATTAAGAGTTATTTTGAACCACAAAAAGCATATTTCTTTCATGAAAGTACGAAAAAATGGAAAAAAGTGGCCAAAAGGCAGAACAGAGAAGTCGGAATTTTTTGACTCCAACAGTTCCTTTTTTAAGTTATTTTGGGTTGCCAAATTCGAATTCAGCATCGTCTCCATCCGTGGTACTTGCATTATTTTATAGAATGGCGGGAAAATGCAAATAAAAATGCTTTGAATCTACTTGACTCAAATTGAAGCGTTTTAATAAAGTCAAGTCACGCTAGATCACGGTGGAATTAGAATTTCTCGTATTCTCATAAAAAAAACGTGAGACAGACACTAGATTTTAGGTGATTATTACTTGACCTAAATAGAAGGATAGAATAACAAAGAAACCTCAATCGAAACTTCAATTTATTTTCAAAAATCTGGCCCAGAAAAGAAAGAGGCTACAAACTATTTGTGAAATATTTTTCTTTTATAAATCATCAAACAGCCCGTTTCAAATATTTTCTGGGGAAGCGCCACATCTTTTGGCCTTGGATAAAAGTCTATACTTTTTGCCCCCTAAACAACATTAACCACAACCTTTTCAAATTGGTATGTACATACAGTCATTAATCTGACTAACTGAGCATTTTGTAAAAAAAATCCTAGACATGGAAAAATTCTAATATTGAACCAAAAAAAATCATCAATATCATTCAAAAAAGCCCTATATGTCACACATAAACTGTAAAAAATAACGAATTATCCCATTTGAACTCGCTGTGTTTTATTAAAATTTGATGAACAGTGAGTTTTAACAAAACTATAGTAAGGATGGTAGAGTTTTGAATTTGTATGATGTTTTTGGTTCAACGATATTTTTTCACTGAATACTCTATCTGAAGATTTCCCATTAATACGAGTCCAAGAACTTTGATATGGGATTAATATTTTCGGAGTTGTTCACATTTATTTTTGAAGACATCGCAATTTTACTTTTTTAGCGATATATTTTCACCAGAAATGGGCATGGACGCTTCGACTTTTATAGTCCTTTCAACACACCTACCATACCTCCACATGTCAACAATATGTCGAATATTGTAGACAATGTCGACTTTGTCGAAATTGTCGACAATGGGTAATTAATGAAAAATGTTGGGTTATTTTTATTCCTTGATTTTTTATTTTGGTGTTGTTTGTCGTATTTCTTACATCCCTTTCGTCTTGTCATGTCGCATCATCCCTTTATCGAAAATGTGCCTTTAAATGATAAGTGGTCGGAAGTATAACAAAAAATTTAGAGATCTTAAATTTGATATAAAGACCGTTTTAAAAAGACTGGATCAGCAAGGTTACCAAGCCAAAGGCAACTAAACGAATATTTTTATTGAACGTCATATCTGAGTCTATTTGAGTCTAGTGCTTAACGTTTTGCCATTCCTTACTTCGGATTTCAGTTGTCGTTTAGCATATATATAGGTATCGGCTCTGGACCATGAACATTCCGGTCCAATGTTCTGTGGTTATGCGCTAGCTTGGTTCAGAGGTGTAAGTGATACACTACTTATATGAAGGTTGTGGTTAGAATCTTGTTATAGTTTTTTTTTTTTGTAAATTAATGGAATTTGGACTTTTTATAATTATTGGTTATTTGTAGGGTCTGGAAAGTACGCCACAACGCATGGTTAACTGCGTTTAAGGGGGTAAATACAATTTAATCATTCCAAAACTTTGTATATTTGTTAAGATAAGAATGAGGAATTCAGAAAAGGATTTTTTTTATTTTTCAAAACAAAATGGCGGCTGCACGCTGGCGCAAAGTGGACCTACAAAAAAAACGGCAACCACTCTGGACGTCGTAATTTTCATCTGTAACAGTCCAGGAAATAAAATGTATGTTAAAAATAGATATAATTTGTCGGTAAACCTCAAAAAATAAAAAATAAATCTTTGTTTGGCATTTGAAGTTTTTCGAGAAAATCGGTGATTTTCCGTATTTTTTCAGACACTTCTGCATTAATAATTAAATTTTGCAACATAAAATTAAAAAACATTTAGGTTTACAGACAAGCTAAGAGTATTAAGAAGAAACCCTTCTTTAAAAGTTTCAACCAAATCGGCCGAGTAGTTTTTTAGTAATCGTGGTTGCCAATTTTGAAAATGTTGTTTTGAGTAAAATTCGTTTAAAGTTTTGAATACCGAAAAATGATACTTACGACTTAGTCAGCAGTTCCAGGGGCGTACAAAAGGCCTTCAATCTATTCATACATGCTGCTATTCATCTGTTGTAGTTCTTTGTGAGCCTTACGGTCTTGGGTATTTCAAAGTAAGATACAATAGATAAAACTTTCACTAGGGCCGACCGCTCTCGTATACCTGCTGCGCGCTGAAAAAGGCGTTCTCGAAAAATGACGAAAAAAAGTATAAGGAGTTCGATTTTCGCTCTGAAACTTTCACGAGCGTATTCTACGGGAAATTTTCTAGCCTTTTAGAGATAAAAAAAAACAACAACAATTTTTTTGATCACCTAATTGTATTTCCCCTTTTAAGTATCCACGTATGCACGGGCAAGAAATACACGCATATACAATTTACAAGGCGCTTAAAAAATACGGTTTATACTTTAATTACCATAGAGTTGTATAGTGCCGACCTTGCGTTGTGGTACACATTTCCGGACTCTAGTTATTAGGTGTACACTTGTACAGGTAACATATTAGAACTTTGTTCATTTACATGAGTTCTGGAAATATTTTTAAGTATGTTTACTGTATTGTTGACATTGTCGACATTGTTGCTGCCATTCTCAACGTATTAAAAATTGTCGACCTCGACATCAAAGTCGACGCGTCGACAATAAAATTGTGGGTATTACATTGTAGACTTTAAGAACAACATTTAACACAACCTGTCCCACAAAATAAATACCATCTTTCAATGATTTGAAAATAACATTTTTTGGACAGCAAGAAATTTCTTGCTAAGGCTACAAGGAGAACACATTCTTTGTCAATTTACGTTTCTTTTTTCGAAATTCCGTTATATACAAATTTATTTTTATTTAATACATAATACCTCAATTATTAAATAGTCTATTTGGCTGGGTTACTCTAATCTTTTGTTATATCTACTTCCATTTCTTTTAAACCATTAAAAAAAAATGTCATCTCTGACTAAGAATCAAATCTGACTAAGAATGAGAGAGATAAAAATGCCGGTAAAATTAAAACTCGAGGCAAAAGGACAATGTTAAAAATAGGCTATTTTTTGCCTATCAGGCAAACGGGTTTAGGGTTGAAAAATTTATAGGAAATTATTTGCTTACTTTAATTAAAAACCCCAAAATATGCAGAATGCCGGGGAAACTCTACAATCACCTCAAAAGAGCTGTGAGTCACCCTAAGATGCTCATAGGAAATACAACCTTGGAACAGCAAAAAAATATTTTATTTTACTTGCGAATGAGTTTTTAGGGAAAAAAGGTTGAAATCCAATATTTTTCAAATAACCGCACATCTTGTGATGACGAAAATATAAAAAAATATTCCCAGATTTTATCATCAAACATTGATAAAAAGGAATAATCTAAGTCGTAAAAAAAATAAGTTTCGCTAATAAGTACGAAAACTAAGCCAAGATTATTACAGGAGGATCTTTTAGCCCTATTTTGTGTTTCCCAGAATGCACCGCGAAGAGGCGATCCATTTAGCATTCCATTTTTTTTGTGATTTTTTATTTTTTTTATATATATTTTTTTAATTTTTCAACATGTTTGCTTTATTATATTATTGGTAATTAATCTTGTTAAATATAGTTTAAAAAAAAATATGGAATGCTAAGTGGATAGCTTCCTCGCGGTGCATTCTGGGAAACACAAAATGTGGCTAAAAGATCCTCCTGTAATAATCTTGGATTAGTTTTCATGTTTATTAGCAAAACTTATTTTTTTTTTACGATTTAGAGTATTTCGTTTTATCAATATTTGATGATAAAATCTGGGAATATATATATTTTTTTAATATTTTCGTCATCACAAGATGTGCAGTTATTGAAAAAAATATTGAATTTCAACCTTTTTTTTCCCTAAAAACTCATTCGCAAGTAAAATAAAATATTTTTAGGGTAACTCAGAGCTCTTTTGAGGTGATTGTAGAGGTTTCCCCGGCATTCTGCATATTTTGGGGTACATATTTAATTAAAGTAAACAAATAATTTCCTATAATTTTTTCAACCCTAAACCCGTTTGCCTGATAGGCAAAAAATAGCCTATTTTTAACATTGTCCTTTGTTGTCAAACTTTTGAAGCACTGTCACAATTGTAAAATAAATAATGGAATTCATTTTTAATGAAGAACAGAAGTATTTTTTACTTGAAATTTATTTTAGAAATGGCAGTAGAATCAAAGAAAACTGAGTATATTCGATGAGAGCTGCATATGAGGACTTCAGGGAAGTTTTTCCAGATGCAGTTATTCATGTCGACGATTTTAACCGGTTTCAAACGTTTTCTAAATTTATACCAGCAAACTAGAAGCATCGGTTGGAAACAAGGAGGTGGAAAACCTGGAGTAAGGACAGAAAACATTGAAATGGTTAGGTAAATGGTAACAGACAATCCAAGAACATCAATTAGCCACCTAAGCCAACAAGTGAATCTTCCTTTACAAGATGTCGACGAATTTCGAAAAATGATTTGGAGCTCCACCCATCTTTGTCTTTCATTCAATCGACATATCACCTTCAACTTGGGCTTGTTAGACGTAGAATTTCACAAGCTATAATCATATCAGAAGAAAAAAAAAACAATAATGTAGAACAAAAATTATCAGAATATAAGCAACCTTCAGAAAGTGGGTGTATGATGGACGACTTTCATTGCTGACTAAATATTTTTATTCTCATTACTACCGTCTGGGAAGCACCGTATACCCCAGCGTCTTCTACAGTTATCGGAAGACAATGACGCCCAAAAGGTGGGGTGGGCGGACTCACTTTTAGATCACGATTGAGCTATATCTGCGCTAGGTGGCCACTAGTCCGCAAGTTCGAGTTCGCTACCTACGCGCGAGCCGTGGGCGATCCAAAAAAGGGCAGGCGGGCCGATAAAAATTGAAAGATCTGCGATCTTCGGCGCTATCGCGTGGCCCACTTGGAAACGTCCTTATAAGCTCGTCGCTTGGGTCGTTAACATCGTTCTGCCTAAAATAAAAAGGCAATTATACAAATTTACTGTATTTGCAAAGGCGCAGGCGGGACATCCAAGTTGCTACGCTGGCTTGCGTAAAGTAGCGTCCACACTCTGCGAAAAACTTTGGATCTTTCTCTATATATGAATGTTGAGAGAGTTGAAAGAAAAATGCTAATGATTATTTGATTCATAGACGTATTTAATGACTAACTTCAATTTCGAAACATTCACTCCCATATTCGAAAACATTTAAATTATTATTTGTTCCATACTTCCTAACCAAAAACAGCACTTCATAGAAACCTATATTTCACAACTAGGGCATTTCCAACTTCCATCAAATGTTTTATTGGTCCCTCGGCGCACGCGAATGTTGAGAGAGGAAATATTGTTAAAAAAAAAAAATGTTAACTCCCATATTCGAAAACATTTAATGGAAATTGAGTTATATCACGTTGGAAATAAAAACATCAAATACTAGTTAGCATATTTAACAATATTATTTCTTCAACATTCGTGTGCACCGAAGAACCAAAAGTTTTTTGTAGAGTATGGGCGCTTCCATGCGTTAGTTTTTACAAGTTTGCCTCCAAGAGGAAATTGTTGAAATACTAAGAAATACTACCTAAGTGTTACAAATTAATTACTGTTCCATACTTCCTAATCAAAAACAGCACTTCATAGAAACCTATATTTGACAATTAAGGCATTTCCAACTTCCATCAGATGTTTTATTGGTCCTTCGGTGCACGCGAATGTTGAGAAAGGAAATATTGTTAAAAGAAAAAATGCAAAACGAAAAACGATTATTTGTGCTTGGCTTACGTATTTAATGAATTTTAGTTCAGTTTCGAAATGTTCGCTGCCGTTTTTGAAAACATTTGCTGGAAGTTGAGTTATCATTGGAAATGCCTTAGTTGTGAAATAGAGGTTTCTATATCGAAGTGCTGTTTTGGTTAGGAAGTATGGAACAGTAATTATTTGTAACACTTAGTACTTTTATAGTATATCAATGGTCTGCTCTAGCGTAAAGGAACGTCTACACTGTACAAAAAATGTTGGTCCTTCGGTGAACACTAATGTTGAGAGAGGACTATCAAAAGAAATATGTTTTTGGTTAGGAAGTGTGGAACAGTAATTAATTTTTAATACTTATCACTTTTATAGTAGGTATATCAATAGTATTCTCTTGAAGATAAACTTGTAGCGTAAAGGGGCGTCTAGACTTTATGGGATGATCCACCATTTTGATCCTTCGTAGCGCATGAAGGAAATTATTTACAAAGACAAATGAGAAGGAATTATTTGATACTTGGCCTACGTGTTAAATAAATATATTTCACTCTCGATTTTGAAATATTCACTTTTTTTTTTGGTTAACATGTGATATCAATTCATTTTTAACAATAGCAGTAAATATCTGATAATAAAAGTAGAAACGACACTTCCTTTGAAATAAGAGAAAGGGAGGAAAATAAGAGGAAGAACAAACATACCTGTATTGCCCCTCTTTCCCCCTAATTCCTTTCATATCTTTCGCAAGGGTTAAATATTATAAATGGGCCAACTTTTCACTGGCAGAGAACTGCATCGTAATGAATGGATGAATCCTTAATGTTTCGCAGGCCGTTCACCTTCTTTTTTTATGGCCAAACCTGCTGATTGACATCCATAATGGGCCTAAACGAATACGAATGCATTTTTGGCATCGATCAAGATGACTCTCGCATTTAAGTGCATAAAAAGAAGTGCACAATAAATATACTCAACGAGACCCTCGATAGCGGCTATTAAGAATTAAAATAAAAATGCATAAAAAGTCAGCAGGACGCAAATGGGACGGTCTGTTATGCGTTTGGTTAAATACGCGTCAGGTATAGAGACCATTTATTACAGATTATCCCATAGTCGGTTGGGGTTTCATTGACAGACCGAAAAAAGAAAACACGAATTCCTGGAAACCAAAAAAGTAATTGTTCTCTTCGAGTTCGGCTTTATATTCAGTTAACTTTAATTATCAAGATATTTATAATCATTCATTAGGTACTATAAGTATTCTACCTGTAGTTCAAAGTATCAAGGAAGGCTACTATATCTTTATTATAGATTGATACTGCTTAAAAATTCGGAAAAGCTTAATTTTTGCAGTTATGTCCATATAATATGGAAATGAATATGAAAGATCGCTATGGTGACTTTTTATTGCTTAACTAGATCTAAAATGTTTTGAGACATTCAGATTTTAAGTTTGAACAAAAAATAAATAAATTCATTTATCGGTCATCTGTTGGTCCACCTGTTTGTTAATTTATTTAGACTTTATAACTATTTCGATTGATATTCTAAAATATCATACATCAATATGGAATAGTCATACTTACAGAAATATATAAATGATGCTAGATTTTAAATAACACAGCTCTACACAAAAAAAAATAAAATCATGATCCTGGATCTTGACCTTAGTATCCGCATGTATTTTTCGACGCTGAATTCGAATCCAACCTCAAAAAAAGTCAATACACCCTCAAAATTTTTAGATAGGGGGTAAGAAATGAAAATTTGACAAAATACGCAATTTTTGTTCCAAGAATATATTTCTGGGGGTTTTCGAGGTTGCTGATTTCAAATTTCAACATGCCAAAAGCAGGAAATGTACCCCTGAGGTGAAAATCGAGTATACCAGTGGTTGAAGGGGTATTTTTTGTCAAATTTTCATTTCATACCCCTATCTCAAAATTTTGAGGGTGTATTGACATTTTTGAATTGGATTCGAATTCAGCGTCGAAAAATACGTAGGGGCTACTAAGGTCAATATCCAGAATCATGATTTTTTAGCTATGTACAGCTACCACAAAAAAAATTATGATTCTGGATATTGACCTTAGTATCATCATGTATTTTTCGACACTGAATTCGAATTCAGCCTCAAAAAAGTCAATACACCCCTAAAATTTTGAGATAGGGGGTAAGAAATGAATATTTGACAAACGCCGCTTAGAGAATGCTTTTTTGGTTTTTGAGATATTTTGGAAAAGCCGAAAATATGCATCTTTGAAAATCTGGTATTTATTTTTATAATTTCTATAATTTCTATATTTTTCAAAATCCAAAGGAAACCTTTTGAGGACATTCCAATTCTTTAATCGAATTAAGGTTTCGACGTTTCGATTTCTGAAACCATCATCAATTTTTTTTCTTACGGCAGCCATATTGGATATTGTGTTATTTCAAAAGTACTCAAGTGCAGCTACTTGGCAACACCGCAAAATAGAATTAACAAATTGTAACTACACCTGTGTAACTGTGAATCATCGGCTACTCTTATGAGCAAAAAGAAAAAATGCAACATTACTGAAGTATAACTAATTAAAAATAAGTAACTAAACTTAGAGATTATTGGAATGGTAATATTAAAAATCGAAGGAATCTAAGTAAATAGTGCTGCCAACGTTTTTAAAAAAAAGTGTTCCGAAAAGCGACAGCCCAAAAGAAAGTATTTTCCCCAAACTTATCGGAAATTTACTTGAGTTTGGAAGTTTTGTGGTACTGCAGTCGAAAGGCTATGTGAAAGTTATGAATGAACATAGTGCAATGAACAAGTTTAAAATTTACTATTCAACACTAATAGACTGCACACGCTATATAGGGTGGAATTACTGGACACGCTATAATAGGGTGGAATTAATGAATATGCAGACAAGAATACGATTTCTATCCAATATGACAAGATGACATTTATTTTTCTAGGTTCTTTTAACGCAAATCAACCACAACAACAATCTAACAATATTAACAATGGAAACTCGATTTTCTCTTCAAATGGACAAGCACAAACATTATACTATGGCCAATCAGCTACAACTCAGTCTCCAAGCTTTGGTTGGCTCCAAACGCCAATTTCTCACACTTCAAGTAATACAGGTGATTCCCAGACACACTTAAGTGGTGGGCAAGATAAACCGTCTGTCTTCTTACCACCGAAGAATGATGTGACATCTGGAATACATCAACCAATCGCCTCTGTTGTGACAGCTCCACAGCTTCTATCACATGGTAAGTAGATATAAAACTGGTCTAGAGTGTATAGCTATCAGGGTCGTTGTCAATTTTGGGGGGGGGGGTGTTTAGTGTATAATGTGTCTTTTTCAGCAAAACTGACAACATTGAACATTGGAATGCGGTGCGAATATATGGTGACAAACCTAATTCAGTTTTCTTCTCATTTCGGGGGATCATCATCCTAAACACCCCCCTTGGCTCAGGGCCGTAGCCAGCCCTGATTTTGAGGGGGGCGGGGGTGAAAAAAATATCTTGGGTGAGGGGGGGGGGTTAATTATTATAGAGTAGAAAAGTCAAAATGGTCACGGAAATATTTCATTTTTTCTTCCCTATTCCGAGGAAAGGGATTCCCTGTTTTTCCAATAAAAAGCCATTATAATACATAAGAATATACAACATCCACCCAAAGTCTGCAATTAGTTTACTATCCATTTTTTTCAAAAACTGTCTTCGTTGATTGATATCTGCAACAATTTTAACCAAGAAAGAACCAAACATAGGAGTCCTATCAATTAGCAACCACGCTAATACATCATTTGAATTTTCTATCGCCATAATTTTGCAAAAATTCCGATTTTTTTGTTTTTTGTATTCATTTTATTTTTGCACGTTTTTCAATGTCAGTTGAGGTCGTGTAATTAATTTTTGTTTGCCAATGTAAAAGACTCATTAGACTTATTTTGATGAAAAAACTACATTTCAATTAATCAAATAATTTGGCAGGCAAATCTATTTCATTTTTAGACTTTTCATCAAATGCCAGTTAAATATTTCACCTTGTATTTCACAGCAAAAATTCATAAATACAAAAATAGTCCTAGAATGTGTCAGATACTTTCCTTTCAAATTACTAAAAAAAATGTTTTTTTCTTCTAAAAATAATGCAGTATTTCATATTAGTAAAACAAAAAATATACTTCAGGAACACAACTGAATTGCAAAAATGTGCAAAAAAGTTCCCAGTGACGTTTTTCAAATAAAAAGCAGTCCGAAATTTTTGCATGAAACTTCATATTTAGCATCGATTCAAACGATTTTTCTATATGAAATTTTTCTATGTTTTGAAAGATAATAGTATTTTATGGATATATTGAAGGGGTTGCCAATTTCATAAAACCAAAGTATTTGGCTCTTTGTTGGTTAAAATTGCTGCAGAATTTGATTAATGGCGGAACCAATTTTTGAAAAAATAAAAATGCATATTAAAAAAATTCCCATAGGCATAGTGTAAATCTCTTAGCGGATGTTGTATTTAAAATAAATTTACAACCAACCAAAAATATACACTAACAAAAAAATGTCTATTTAGGAAGTCGTACCTTGGAAAAGGTTCGTTCGATAAGATTGAGGGGTTAAAATATGAAAAGCGGTTAAATAAATAGTTTTTATTTAAATTTTAAATAAATCAATGGTTCACCATATTGCATGTTTTAACGTCGATTATATGTATAAACACGTTTATTTAGAAATAGAGGTAAATTTGCTAGCGGGGGTCTCAGACGATGTCACCCTGGCTACGGCCCTGACAGCAATCATTTTTGCAATGAAGTAATAATGAATTGCTTAATTTAAATTTAGTTATATGATTAATAAATGTTTAAATTTTATAGGAGGCGAAACAAATAAGGGATGTTTAAGGCTCACCGGCCAGTTTCCCACAGGTGCTTGTAACAAATTTATTAACTGTTGGAATGGGGTAGCTACAGAACAAGCTTGCCCGGATGGGTTATATTTTAGTGCAAAAGGATTATATTGTGACTATCCCGAGAGGGTTGATTGTGGACAGCGGTCTATTGGTAAGCAAAAAAAATTGTCATCATTGATCAAAATACCATTAGGGGGAGTTCCCCTAACGCCGGACGGCACCTAACGCCGGACACGAGTACCATCGGAGAAATTCGCGACACGATCGAGTCAACGGTATGGTGGTCGGGTGCGGGGGGAGGTATCAATACCCATACACGAAACTCGTTTCGCCAGTCTCGCACAACAACAAGCTGGGAGCGGTCGGTCGCTGCATTTGGCGGGAAAATACGGCATCGAATAACTTTCAAGTGAGTGTTACTGGAAAGTTCTTGTGTTTGTTTACTTGTGTATATTTTTATAAGGTACTTATAGTAGGCACTTCTTAAAATGCGCTAGGTTTTTTTGATTCTACAAGCACTATTTATAAAATATACAAGTTATATTCAGAATCTGCTGTCCCCTAATACCGGACAGCAAACTGTCCCGTAGTACCGGACAGTATACATTATGGTTTTACATGTTACATTTTAGTCTTATTTATTATTTATTATATCTTATTTTTAGAGAATAGAAGATTGAACAGAACAGCTAACCATGGAGAACAAAGAGAAGGAATACAAAAAAAGGGAAGTTGGAATGAGACAAATTTAAAGACTGCAGTGGATTTAGTTTTAACGAAACAAATGAGCTTAAGACAAGCTTCTGTGAAATATGACATTCCCAAAAGCACCCTGCACGATAAAGTTGCCAGTTTAAATGCTGGAAAAGAAGTTTCATTCGTACCTAAGATGGGCAGGTTTAGTAAAACATTTTCACCTGAATACGAAGAACTTTTAGTGAACCACGTAAAAGATTTATCAAATAGATGTTTGCCGCTTATGAAAAAAGAGTTTCTAAAGTTAGCTTACGATCTGGCAGTAGCGTTAAATATCCCACATCGCTTCAATTGCGAGAAAAGTGCTGCTGGTAAACATTTTTATTATGATTTTATGGCCCGACATCCTGATCTATCACTGAGGACGCCAGAGTCTATGAGTATGATGCGAGCTGTGGGATTTAATAAACCGCAAGTAGACCTGTTTTTTATAAATCTTGACAAATTGATGACTCTTTATAATTTTTCACCATCCAACATTTATAATTGTGATGAGACAGGCGTGAGTTGCGTTCAAAAGCACCAAAAAAGTTATCGCTCCAAAAACTGTTCGTCAAGTAGGAAAACTCACTTCAGCTGAGAGGGGAAAAAACATTACAATCTTGTTTTGCATGAGCGCTAATGGTTATTTCATACCTCCTTTCTTCGTATTTCCAAGGCAAAGAATGAACGACCGACTTATGATCAATGCTCCAGCTCAAAGCATAGCCATGGCCCAACCAAAAGGTTGGATGAACAGCGATTTTTTTCTTCAGTGGATGAAGCATTTTACAAAATTCTCACATCCTTCAAAGGAAAACCCTGTTCTGCTTCTGTTGGACGGCCATAGTAGCCATAAGACATTGGATGTTATCAATTTTTGTCGAGAGCATCATATTCATTTAATGAGTTCACCACCTCATACCACTCACAAACTTCAACCGCTGGATAGGACATTTATGAAACCTTTTAAAAATGCCTATCATGAACAATGCGATATGTGGATGAGGGCCAATGCTGGAGCACGAATAACCGATTACGATATCGCCGGCCTGGTCAATGGAGCATATACAAAAGTAGCTCGGCTTGAAATTGCGGTATCAGGGTTTAAATGCACAGGAATTTGTCCGTTTAATAAAAATATATTTTCAGACTTAGACTATTTGCCTGCAGACATGACAAACATCCCATTAGAAAAACCAGGATCTTCGCAAAGCACAAGTTCCATTCCGAAGTCGACCAAAAACTCCACTTCTGGATCATCCATCGACGTTGTGCCTAACGTTGTACCTGACGCAGTTACGGACACCATTCCTATGCTACCCACCGATTATGTTTCGGAACCAGCAAATAATTCAGTTCCCAAGTCACCCACCAGCGCCATTCCCCAGTTAGTTACTAGAACAAGCTGCATTTCCCAGCCGTCCACCAGCTTTAGTCCTGAACCATCTACAAGCTCTACGTTAGTTACTAGAACAAGCTGCATTTCCCAGCCGTCCACCAGCTTTAGTCCTGAACCATCTACAAGCTCTACGTTAGTTACTAGAACAAGCTGCATTTCCCAGCCGTCCACCAGCTTTAGTCCTGAACCATCTACAAGCTCTACGTTAGTTACTAGAACAAGCTGCATTTCCCAGCCGTCCACCAGCTTTAGTCCTGAACCATCTAGAAGCTCTACTCCAAATGTTGTCGAAATTATCCAAAACCTATCTCCGCTGCCAGACGCAGCTAAAAGACGCTCAATTGCTAGGAAAAGGAAGTGTGAAAAAAGTGAAATTCTTACTTCATCGCCATATAAAATTGCTGTTGAAGAAAAAGAAAATGAAAAGAAAGCCAAAGAAGCAAAAAAAGGAGTTAAAAAGAAATTCGCAGTTTTAGAGGAAAATGAAAAGCAAGCTAAGTGTAGAAAAGAAATATCTGCCAAAAAAATGTGTGCCTAAGAAAACTGGCCAAGAAAATTCAAACACCAAAACCGAATGTGTAGTCTGTTTGGAAGATTACGATGAAGACTGGATCCAGTGCTGCAGCTGTCAGGGATGGGCTCACGAAGCTTGTGCAGATATTCCTGAATGCTCAGATGCTTATATTTGTGATCATTGCAATATATTTTAAGTTTGTCCGGCGTTTGAGGCTCTAACTTTAATATGTCCGGTACTAGGTGCCACTTAAAGTTTATATAAAATATTATACCAAAGTATGACGATATATCTTTTAGACAATATAGTAGAAGTTTAGTTTTTTGTTAATTTACTTTGATTTGTGATATTCCTAAGTTAATAAATTCGTAATCAAAGTGACATGTTTTGAAACAGTTTTTTATTTATTGTCAGTTAACCTTAAGTGTCCGCCACTAGGGGAACTCCCCTACTGATAAACTAGCACACAAAAAAAGAAAAGTGGTTATTACTTTTGACCAGACCCATCTAGGGTTATGTATTTCGATGCGCTGAATCCGGATTTGAGGTCAGGTTTAACGTACACCCTCAAAATTTTGAGTAAATTGCAAAAAACCGCTAAAAATCGCTAAAAATAGCAAAATGCAGTTATGCAAGCGAGACATTTTTACGAACTAGCTCAAGTATGTTTATTATGTATTTCGATGCGCTGAATCCGAATCTGACGTTGATATAGTTCTTCAACCCTCCAAATTTAGAATAAATTGCATGAAACCGCTGAAAATCGCTAAAAATCGTGAAAATTGAAGTTATGAAAACGAAAAAATTTTTCGAACTAAATCATGTATGTTTTTATTAAATCATGTGTATTTTGATGCGCTGAATCCAAATCACAAGTTGATTTAGCTGATAGACCCTCCAAAGTTAGAGTAAATTGCGAATAACCGTTGAAAATTGCTAAAAAATCGTGAAAAATTGCAATTATGCAAACGAAAAAAAAATTTCTTAAACTAAATCAAGTATTTTTCTTATGTATTTTGATTCGCTGAATTCAAATCCGAAGTCGGTTTGGCTTGTACACCTAGCCAACTTGTTGCCAACTTTAAATAAATTGCGAAAAAACGCTAAAAATAGCAAAAAATCGTAAAAAACAGTCATGAAGTAGTAGATAATATCAAAAAAATAGTATTGTTCTTACACAGTAATAAACAAACCATGATTCCTTTCAAATTATACTATAATATCTATAGATTGTAATTAGAATTAAAAAAAAACGACCTTCCTTGATTTTACACTGTTCTTCGCTTGTATCGAACTCTTTTTTCTTCGAATGTTCTATGCAGTAGGTTTCTCTTTCGTTTTCTATTTTCTCTCTTTATTTCTCTCTTTAAAGTCCAGCAAAAAATCGGCCATCATGTTGACATTCCATATTCCTTGATACCAATTCTCCATTTCATTTATGTCTCGATGAAATCGTTCTTATTCTTCATTGTAGTCGATACAAGCGAAGAACAGTGTAAAATCAAGGAAGGTCGTTTTTTTTTAATTTAAATTACAATCTATTGATGTTATAGTATAATTTGAAAGGAATCATGGTTTGTTTATTACTGTGAGTAAGAACAATACTATTTATTGATATTATCTACTACTTCGTGACTATTTTTTGACGATTTTGGCTATTTTTAAAGTTTTTTCGCAATTTATTTAATGTTGGAGGGTGTACAAGCCAAAATGACTTTCGGATTTGAATTCAGCGCATCAAAATACATAAGAAAAATACTTGATTTCGTTTAACATTTTTTTTCGTTTGCATAATTGCAATTTTTCACGATTTCTTAGCAATTTTCAGCGGTTATTCGCAATTTACTCTAACTTTGAAGGGTCTACCAGCTAAATCAACTTGTGATTTGGATTCAGCGCATCAAAATACACAAAAAACATACTAGATCTAGTTCGAAAAATTGTTTTTCGTTTTCATAAATTTTTACGATTTCTAGCGGTTTTTTTGCAATTTACTCTAAATTTGGAGGGTTGACAAGCTAACTCAACTTCAGATTCGGATTCAGCGCATCGAAATACATAATAAACATACTTGATCTAGTTCGTAAAAAATTTATCGCTTGCATAACTGCATTTTTTTGCCATTTTTAGCGATTTTTAGCGTTTTTTTGCAATTTACTCAAAATTTTGAGGGTGTACGGGTTAAACCGACCTCAAATTCGGATTCAGCGCATCGAAATACATAACCCTAGATGGGTCTGGTCAAAAGTAATGACCACTTTTCTTTTTTTGTGTGCCGGTGTAATTTTCTTTGAAATCGTTATAAAAAGCGTATACAGAAAGAAATATCTGTAAAAATACATAACATTATGTTGGCCACAACGGACCTACGTTTAGTTGTGTAAAATTAAGTAGAATATATCATTTCTTCTTACAAAGTGTTATTCAATACACAGTGTGACCCATTTAGAATGGAAACAAGCCTAGAAAAATTGTATTTATTATCCGATTTATTTCTAAAACATGGAGCAGTAAAAAGCTCTATTCTGACGCAAAATATTAAACTTTTATTTTCTATGTTCAAGGCCTACTTCGAATTTTTTTTCACTGTAAAATTTTACAAAAGCTATTTAGTGATTGTTTTATTCCAAATCTAACTACGGCACTGGATTCAGCTTCCCTAAAACGGTTTCATACCAAATTTCGTAAATAAATATTTAATATTAAGGGATTTGGAACAATTTTAATGTAGGTTTCACTTGATTAAATAGCTTTATAGAAATTTCCTAAAAAAATGTTGGCTATGAAAAATTAGCTTCTACTAGGCCATCGTTGATTTCGATGCAGTTTTCGAATCGCTTACGAATATTTTTTTATGTTAATATTTTTCGTCAGAATAGTTTTTAATGCTCCATATTTTGGAAAAAAAAAACGAAATAAATCGAATAATAAATAGGTACCATTTTTCTGGGCTTGTTTCCATTTGAAATTGGTCAAACTGTATATAATAAGAAAGATATTGATTATAACATAACTTAATATTGTACCAAATCAAACGTAGGTCCGTTGTGGCCAACGTTATGGTATATACTTATTTTAACTTTTAAATATATTTCTTCCTGTGTATATTAACTTAAATAAATAACCTTTTAAAATGAAAATTTGCCATGTTAAATGAGATATTTTTTTAAGTAGAAAAGTGTAAGTTCTATATTTTAATTGATTAGATGTTTAATTAAAGCAACTGCGAATGTCCATTTTCATCAACCTCTTGTTCTTCAACAACCAACTCCTGTGCCAACACTTTCTGCCACTCACGTCACGCAAGGATCCACGAATTCTCCAGCTTTTGCTGTGCAAACCACTCAAGCTCCTCCTTTTGTTATTGGTGCGTATGCAAATGTAAAAATTGAAATATAAATATAGAGTTCGTTTGTATTAAAGATTAATTATTCTTTCTTATAGACCACAGTTTGAAGATAACTGTAATTACTTACTTTTTTTAATAATCTAGATAACAAACATGCTGGTATATAACTAACCTAAATAAATTTCAGTGAGATTAAAAGTAAATTATTATTTGATTAAATTCCCGTTTTTTATCAACTTAAAGTTGCTAATTTCTTCATCTAACGATTTTAAATTATTTTTATATCTAAAACGATTGTCACATAGTGATTATACAGAGCCGGTATTTACTGAGAAAAAATATGAACACAAAATTTTAAGGTGCCAACAACTGTTTGCTGCAATTCAGGCACACAAAAAGGTCTTTGGTGTGTATCATCTTTCTGTGTAAAAATGCAAATAAACGTAAAATTTGAAATAATTTTGATAAATAATAAAATGTTGTGGTAGTTGAATCAATAGTTTATTAAAATAGTTTTTTTATTCGTAAATTTGAGAGTAATAAATTTTTTAATTTTCGTAAACTTGACAGTTATAAACTTTGCAGTAGATTAAGTCATATCAATTAAATAAAAATTAGAAAAATAAAATTTGACATACTTGATAAGATTTTTCTTATTCCAAAGTATTTACTTAGGTGGTAAATCAAACCATTTGTGCTTACAACTTCGCGGACAATTTCCCACTAACGTATGCAACAAATACGTGAACTGTTGGGATGGAGCTGCTGTCGAAGAGGCTTGTCCTGCAGGATTGTTGTTTAATCCCGCTAAATTAAATTGTGACTATCCCGAAAATGTTAACTGCAACGGAAAACTCATCGTAGGTATGAGCTTTATATTATATTGATTTTTATTATTTTTTAAATATTTGTTTCATTAAATACACAGGGTCTACACCTGTAACTTCTTCAAGTCCCTCATTTTCAATTCCTACGTCTTCTGGCCATATTACATCTCCAACACCAGCAACAGTTGCTGCTGTGGTGCCTGCAGGTGGGTAATTAGATACATATATATTCTGTATAAAATTTCAATATGTGTAACATATACAGCAACAAATTGGTAGTAGAGAAGTGTTTAAAGTACGTAACATTTAAAC